>JAQIXG010000286.1:0-36500 GCA_034700105.1 Oconnorella tubifera
GTTAAAGTTGTATAAGGAAAGATTTGAAAGTAATATAGGTAAATATTCCTTTGCAAATAGATCAGTTGATGAATGGATTTATTACCTGTTGCTATTATATCCTGTAATAATGTTATACGATTTAAAAATAAGATTGATAATTATTTAAAGTTTTGTCGGGAGTTTATATAAGTCTATGGCTTTCTTCCCCTTTTTGACCATTTTGCTTAAATTCGACCACCAAGATGCGGAAGGTCTCCTGTAAATGGTCATCGCGTTAAATCACGTTAAATGATGGTAATTTATTTAATTATCGTAATAATAAATTAACAAGTAATATTTATTATTATATAATTGATTATTTATTTATTTACTTTAGTATGTCTAGTTAACATTGTGATGTAAGGAAAGGGAATGAAAACTAATTTTATTGAGCGAAGATTCAACACTTTTGCCTTTAATATTACAGTTTTGAACTAATTAAACATTGTAGCATAAGTGTTAGCATACTTTTATTTCTTATTGAATGTCACATCAGCCCAAATGATTATTATGTGACATAATGTGAACTGATTGTGGAGAAATACTTTATTTCTTGTCGAATGTCACATCAACACGATAGGGGTTTGGTGTGATAAATTATGAGCTAAATTCACAGAAATTAAGGAATGAGGAAATTCGATTCTTTCTTAAGTTAGCATATCAATTACTTTCCTTTCTTAATGAAAACGCAAGATCGCTAAAACTTGAGACAATTTTTATTAACCAAGATTCTTTAATTTCAGAACGTTTTTAATTTAATTGTTGCCTGATATTCTTTAAATTTAAGCCAGTTAGAATTAATTGCAGCATCAGCTTGTATGTAGTTCTAGAAATTCCCGACGTTTTTGAGATATATTATACAAAATAAAACTTAAGTTTGAATTGTGAAAATCAAGGCAAGATTGTAAATGTAAAAATTTAGCAATACAATATATAATAAGAAACATGAAAATTATCCAAATATTTATATTCCAAAATGACTACAAAGCCTGTTAAAAGTGTTACAATTTGACAGAATAAGTTGAAGTGGTTAGATAGCTAGATTCGAAACCCACAGATCCCTGGTTAAAGTCTCAAATGGCAAATGCATTAATAATTATTGACAATATGAGCATTTTCAATAATTATACATGATATTCTAAATACCAGAATATTTATTGAGGTCACTTAATGTAAAGTAGGCAAACTTGAATAGAAAAACATTAGTTACAAAACTTAAAAACTTATTAGAACAATTTATAGTACACACACATAACCCATCAGATGAAACTTGTGCAACCAAAGACATTGTCACATTGTTAAATTTTGCAACATTATGAAAATTAATTTTCTTAAATACTTTTCTTCAAATTCACAACCTGCGAGTCTGGCTAAATAAATTGCCTCTACCAACTGAGATTCAAAAATAAAATTAAAGCTACAAGTCTAATCCAAAAGTCTCAACAAATTCTTTGCCACAGAAATAACATAAAATGTTAACTAAATAATACTTTGAGCAGTCTTCGTTTCACATTTCCCAAAAACCCTCACTGATTTCAGAAACTTGTGTAACCATCAATCGCGCGGGAATTTCCCCGATAGTGATTTACCGAATGATTTAACCGATGATCCGATGCGGTTATTCGTCTACCCTCTGATCTGGTCAATTGTTCGACGGGGAAATCGTCTCCGAAGTCATCGGCGTCAAATCTTCTGCTGGGAGAAGGGTTGATGGAGTGCTCCATGAGCTCATCGTCCGTGATGTGTTCCGAGTCACCATCCGCCCACGAGGCAAATCTAGAGTGACACGGAGACAAACGGAGATATGAAGAGAAAGAGATAGAGTGAGATATCTAGTACATCTAATGCGTAAACAAATTCTGTAAAATAATGAAGGAATATCAATAAATGCGCTTTGTTGTTATGACCCTGATTTTTGCTTCAATAAAAAAATGTAAAAAATGAAATCTTCACATTAGCACTAGTGAATGATGTTAAAGCTATATAAGTAACAATCAAGTTACTTATACCTTAACTTACTAAATACTTACTACAAGATAACAGTTTATATTATAATATGCATCTACTCTATCAAATCTTCATTCATATGTATAACATTTGCATTTACAGTTGCGGATTAAAATTACATAACTCAATAATCGCACAAATATCGTCCCGTTTCGCGCAAGTCCGCTCCTATCCCTACCTTTCTGGTGACTTGAGAGATCGCACCGTCTTCCAAGTATTGCATTGAGGACTCCTACAATAGGCCTTCAGTTGCTCCAAAGCTCTTGCTGTCTCTATCCTGCCCTGCTCATTATACT
This sequence comes from Oconnorella tubifera, assembly GCA_034700105.1. NCBI lineage: Eukaryota > Metazoa > Annelida > Clitellata > Enchytraeida > Enchytraeidae > Oconnorella > Oconnorella tubifera. The sequence goes on from JAQIXG010000286.1 coordinate 2,325, forward strand.
CATCCTCTGTCAGTAGGCGGACTTTAGGGGGAAAGTACCGCCTCCTAAATAGTCAACAACTAATGAAATTCAAGCAAAAAACTGTAAAAATAGCAAAGTTTCATGTTTAAAAAACCAAAAAACGTTTTTATCAAAATCAAATTTCAATACAGATCAGACTGTTTGTCTGTAACATATAATGGTATGCAACATATAACGACATAATAAAACATAATGTTAGACATATCACTGTGCCACTATAGTCATCAGTGAGTATGCTAGTTAGTTGTTCAATACCACGTATAAATGACAAATTAGCCAGAGACAATAACTCAATTATATATAGCAATAATATTAAATCACAAAAAGACAAAGTCAAAGATGATAATAATGTACTGAGTTAGGCCAATTCGAAGATTTATTGGTGCAGCACATTTTTCCTTTAATATAAAACTGACCAGAATCTTTTGAGTCTATCTGAGATGTAGTAACTCGGCAGATTATAAGCTACAATGAGTAGTACAACAATCGTAGCAGCCACCTCCGTTATTTGACAACCGGAGTAAATCAAGCATAAAGCAATAAGTTGAATGATCCATTGTATTATGGACAGCAATCGTGGGTTGCTCACAGGACCCTGAAATAATAATAACAATTTAAAATCTGTACGAAGTTTGACCGATAATAATAATAAATGTAGTTAATTTACGCAGCCAGCTAATGTTATAACTGGATCCCATTCAGTGTGAGTTGGGTGGGATGGTAAAAATCTTATAAAACGTATGAAAACTTGCAATATATCAAGATTAAACGATATCAATCAATAATTAATCAATCATGAACTCTCTATAACCACAAAAACAATCAGAAATTTATAATATAAAATTAACATCAAAACTCATTTATCAAAATTAATATCAATAAAAAATAACGCGCAAGTTTCAATAAAGCTGTACCTTATAGTAACAGTACGCAAAACTTGCGCACCCTACAACTGCAAAATACGCTATAACGAAGTGATAGTGCGACTCAAATAGAGCCCTGGCGTGATTCCAGGCCGTCTGTAGAATGTAGGCGGTCATCGAGACGCCCGCTGATAAAAACAAATAAGCCCCCACCTTCTGAAGAAATAAATATAGAAATAAACTAAAGAATAAATCAGGAACAAATAAATAAACTGAAAATTAAACCATATACTTCTCAATAATACAAATTTTATAATACTGATCAATCCATCTAAAGGAGTATCTAACCTGATAACTTGACCTGAGAACAGCCCCGAATACATTAACCCCACAAAAAAACTAGAATATATTAACTCAAACAAAACAGATCCAAATACATTAACCCAACAAAACAGCCCCGAATACATTAACCCAACAAAACAGACCCAAATACATTAACCCAACAAAATGGCCAGTCAATTTGTTTAATAACCATAATATTCGCTAATCCCACATGTAACCTTAACCCTATCTTAAATCTTAAATAACTTAAATCCTCACCATAACCCAAAGAATTGAAAGTTCAGGCTGATTTGTTGAAACAAGATCTATTCTAACATTGAAAAATATTCTAGAAACTAGGAATAACATTAATATTTAATCAAATTTAAATATGAAATATTAGATGCAACAACTACGGATGACTCCAACCTTAGGAATGAATCGACTGAGAATGAAGACGACAATTAGAGCAGAAGCCAGCAGACCCACACTGACACCAGCTCCGTAATAACACACAACATTACTGGATAAAAAATCAACAATTTAAATAAACTCTATATAAAACTTAACTCAAAGAAAACCTATCTAGCTGTTACATTTGTGTTTAATGTCACATCAGCACAAAAAAGCATATTCTAATACATTGATTCATATGAGACTTTGCGTGTTTGTTGCATAATGTCACATCAGCACAAGAAGGCTATTTATTCTCAAACAATTATCATACACGTCGTCGTTTGTTGCTCAAAGTCACATCAGCACAAATAGGAAAATCTATTTTCAAACAATGACTTATATAAATGAACCGAAGAAATGGTCATTGCCTGGATTTAAACTCCCAACATCTGATACAAGAGGTAAATGTATGACCATTTAGCTATCTCTCTATCTAGCAAAAAGAATAATAGATTACCCGCTGAGTCTAGGTGCAGCAAAGAATAGAATCAGTCCAGTAAGTAGATAGAATACAAGCAACCAATCAACACCTGAATCAATCAGAAAAAAATTCCTTAAAAATAAGTGACAACACTATAGTTATAAAAATGATAAATTTAAATAAATAAACGAAATATTCCCTAAAAATACTATAAATTGTAAAATTGTGAAAAAGCAAACAATTCGTTTTCTTAAAATTTAATCCAAAAATTCATCAATTAGAGGAAAATACAAAACAGAAATAAGCCGTATACAGGGGTTATATACTAAATCAACCCTGATAACCTGTCTAACCTCCCCCCCGAAAACAAAGATTTTCATTTCTGATGGCAATAAATCTTATACTCAATATCAAATACCACAAACCTTTTGCAATGAAAATTTCTAAATTGTTAAAGTGGATAAGTAAAACTATGTCAAGCAAAAAAATCACCTTTTATACAACCCTAATGTGTCTAATTTCGTTTTGCATAGTGTCTAACCCTAAAATGCTAGAAAAATATTTTCTAAACATCCAAAAAGGCACACAATTTCAATCACGCTATGATTTATATTACAGTAATTTCATGCTGATCCATCTTTCATTCAACAGCAAAACTAAGGAAATTAATAACCAGAAAGCGTTTAGAACTAACCATTAATTCGCAGAGTAATTCTAAAATTTTCAATAGTTCCTGTTACTCCTATACAAGTTTGATTAAACGGAGAGATGGAATGATAGTCGGATGTCCACGGTTTTATCAAGTTCCAGATATTGATGTAGCCCGAGTCAGCGTGATCTCTCGACACACTCTCCGCACTCTCTCCTTTGTAAACTGTGCACTCACCGATGCATGAAACTTGAAACTGAACAAGAATTACATTATATCAATCAATGCATTCATCTTGAAAATTCTACTGATTTATACTGATAGTAAATGAGAAGGAATTACGATATAATAAGCTACATTTTCTTGATGCAAAAATATAAATTAAAAAAATTAAACCGGACGAGAACTTACAGCTACGGTTGTCCAAATACTAAATAGACTTCTCTCAGTCTGACCCTTGTAACAAACTGTCGTGAGAGCAGAAGTTTTATCATTACGGTACGAAGCATTTGTTGGCTTGTCCCAAACGTCTGTAATTAGGTAATAATAATAACTTTATTCATACAATAAGTAGGAATAAAAATAATATTATAAAAATAATATATTTATTCATACAAATAATATCAATGAGTAAATTAATGTAAGCGATTTTTCACCATAATTTTATATAAGTAATTTTGTACAACTGACAAGTCTTAGGCAATTTACTGCAATTGAATTTTTCGTACAAATATCAATCACATCTATCAAGCAATCAATGTTGAAATAAATCTGAAACGACTATTTCCTTCTTACCTAACTGTTTAGACGCACGGAATAAAGAAAAAAATAAAAAAAATAAAAATATATATTTTAAACCAATATCTGCCATTATCGCTCACTAAAGAACGAAAAATGTTTGGATAAAAAAAATTTAAATTAAGGCACAAAACTAGAATTACAATTTGGAGTTTTTTTCGTAGTTGTTAATTTATTTTATTTTTTAACTTATAAAAAATAAAATAAATTAACAAGTTAAACATGAGCTTTCTTCTTCATCACCTGCAAGCACAAAAGTTTTAAGAAAAATATTTCTTTCTGATCTACTCGTCCTGTTTTTGATGTAACCCGTCAAATTAATTCGTGAATTTAGCATCAATACCACCCCCATTTGACAACAAAAGGTATGTTTCTGACAGCAGATAAATTGATAGTGTTGTAATTTCATTGAGCCTAACTAATTTTAGTAAATTATTGTTTCATTTCTAATACAAACTAGACGAAATTACGAAAACAATTTTTTTAATGACAAATCAAACAATACAATAGCATCCATTAATCATTTTAGAGTAGCACAAAATTTAAAAAGGCAATGTTATTTAAACCAATTAAGTTTCTAAATGATTATTAGACTCTCCTACTCATAAAGATTTCAGATGTTAGCTCGAAACCATATTCACATACTTAATACAGTAAATAATATTTCCTATTTATTATTTTGTATCATTATTTAGTTAATTTTATTGTTTAAAGAATTATAAAGCTAATATATTCTTTCAAGATACTCAATCACAAACACATTTTAATTCTTTGACTTTATAAACTCAAAATAACTAACCGAAACAACAACATTACAACATATTATTAAGTTCAAAACCTGAAATCTTACAAACTGAAATCAATTTAAACTTCCATATAATATTTCTAGGATAAAGTAATTTAAAATGTACAAGTTTAAATTATAATTTAAGCGTTTGCGTTGTCACAAACAAGAGACAACGCAAACGATTAAAGTAAACTTTAACGAATCTAAAATCCAGACAGCAATGTTTCACCAGCGTTCAACTGCTTTACTTGAAAGAAGAAAGATACGTCTTGACCGACTCTCTGTCGCGCTGAAGTTGAGCGACATTTAGACGAATGTTCTCAAGACATTGTTGGATGGTACGTTCAGCCCCCGCAGATGGGTTCTCCTTGAAGAAAGCCTGTCACAACATCATTACTAAACTGTCAATACCATCCTCAAAAGTACATTCGTATGTTTATGAAAAACTTTATAAAATTTATTAGATAATAGAATTGCGAGATATAGCTAATTTATGACAACAGTACGTTAAACACTAGCACACTTTTGATATATATAAACTAGTACAAAATATCATAGTGTATAATTAATACGAAAGAAAAAAGTGTGTACAAAAATTACACAAATGTTTATAATTATTAAATGCTTTATTATTGTTCTCTGAAAACGCTTAAAACATGCATGAATGACTAAATAAATACAATTTTTTAAAATACACTTTATCCAATTTGAGTAAAAGAACACAGCACAATTTTTCACTCACATCAACATCCTTAGCGCGCTCTTCAGTCGAGAAATTTTCAGTGGATACCTGTATATCAAACACGCATTAAGTATATATTATTAAACCAATAAGAATCAAGAAAGGATCAATGCCAATAACCCAGTTGATGATAAGATGCTGATGTTTTTACTCATTAATTCTAAGACAGTAAAATGTACATAAAAATAAACAATCCAACAAAACAAACCTTGACCAGTCTTGCCAAAAGAAATCCAGACTTGTAACGTCCATGCAGCTCAGTCCAATTGTCCTTCACAAACTTCCAGACAAGTTCACGACCTTCAGCTGACCCTGTGACCCCGGAAATAACGGTCACAGTGTCCATAGAGCGCACCTCAGTCTACGAGCAAAAGCGTCATCTTACTAAATACTAGTATTAAATAATAATGTTATTAAAAGCAAGAAGACATTTTTGCAAAATCAAGAAAAATTACACGAGGCAATAAAAGAACGATCAAATATAAAAAAATGATAGAAAAAATCGTTAAATAATTATAAAATTTGAATGCAATAGAGTAAAACAAAAATGTAGATTATACATAAAGCTTTTCTTCTGCACAATGTTTTCATTTATGCAAATTCATCAAACAAAGAAAGTCATATGTACCAATAACATCCAATACGGAAAGAAAACAACAAAAACTAGCGAATAGACTAATATAATAATACCTTACGTAATTCTATTTCCAGTCTATTTCCAGTTTTTAAATCTTTCAATTTATATATTCATTCATAAACTCTAATAACTCTCCAAAATTGGGACAATTTAGATATTATATCGCTATTAGATAATAAAATGACGTATTTCTAAAGCAAGCGCAGCATTACCCCGAGGGCAAAGTCCAGCGTTCTCTGCATAAGAGAGGGATCAGCCGCAGAGCCGAGTGATGACAAAACGCGAACTTTCTCTTCTTGCAAATCGGTCGCACGGAAAATCTGCAAGAAATCACATCAAGCTCAATCAGAACACTAATAAAATCAACCCTCAACAAGTTGATGAAATCAGTAGCAATATATATTACAACTAAATTACATATAACTATATGTAGATAAATTATATACATAAAATAAATATATTTAAATATAAATTATATATAAATTAAATATGCGTTTTTTTCAATTACATAACTTATCATTATAATTAAACGAACACGATTAAATCGCGATTAAATGCTTAAATTAATTGTAGAGAAGAAGCATGCCAACAGTACCTTCAAAAGTTTCTCATATTCATCAACAGAACCGTTTTTGAGCACGATGGAATAAACCTAGCAGCAAAACAAAGACAATACTACTCAAATTTTCAACAACACATCACGCAGTGTCAAATTTTACGATAGAAACTATTTCAAAACATAATCTTCAAATTCAAAACGTTAATTTTTTTAGAACTTAGTGACCAGAATTGGAGTGAGAAACGTTAGTTTCGAGTAATGATTTAACCAATTTACAATAATCATCTCAAATAAACTTTAAAATTTAAATCAAGTACTCACTGCGGCCCTGATGTCAGCGGGCAAGTGAGCCGATCCGTCGCAATGAGCAGCAAAACGTTTCTTAGCCTCGTCAATCACTGATTGGTCTCCAGCACGACCCAGGCGACCAATCACAAGACTGCGGAGCATTGCAACCAAGTGCCCTTTAAAAGGTAAAAAATTATCAACTTTTTTAATGTTATGTTTTTTCCTGAAGTGAATTGTATAACAGGAATTATAAATAATATAATAATAAAATAACAATAAAATATACAACATTTGCATCGCTAAATGTGAAAATCAAAATCTTGAAATGTCATTAAATATTAAAAAAAGTATATGTTCCGAAACATTGCACAGTGAAGCTTAATAATTAACTAACTTGCTGCACCCTTTACCTTTAGTAAGGTATTGAAATTATCAATGAAATCATTCACAAACCATAATACAGACATTCAATTGAAAAGTTGCACATTTTTTATTAAATTTAAAATTTCAGAATTATTATTTCACCTTCTCCCGATTTAGCGTCCCATCCGATTGTCCCCATGACCGGAGAAAACAAATGACGTAGAAACGCCTTAAAGTTCTCCTGGAAGTCAGTTGTCTGATACATGTATGACAGCACTCCAAGATTACCAGACACATCACACCACACAGTAAAGTTAGTCTCAGCGGTGAACGCTTCAATAACTTTCAGCATATCTACGCTGGATGCATGACCAGCACGAGCCTTAATACAACAATAAAATGATCTTAAAGTTTAACGTTTGTTTAATGGTCGAGGGACAATGTCGGAGTATCTGGAAAAACGCATCCTAAACAGGGAGAACAAGCCATAAACTCAGAGAGAAAAATAGCGCTCTGATTATAATCCCATCTTACTTAGATGGTAAATTATAAAGAGATAAACAACTGATAATAATTACAAGCGATTTTAATCAGATAAAAATTGGGTAATACAAATAAATTCACCCTTCAATAATTGATCTAAAACGTTTCGCCACTCCCCTCTCTCGCTCACCTCCTATAAAATTTCTGGATCCACCAGCTTTAAAATTAAAGCAATAAATTAAAAAAGCGGAATGATATTATAGCTTACAAGAGCAAAGAGGTCATTCTGTAGAGACAGACGGTCTCTTGGTGGCAGGCTTTGATCCCTGATACCTGGCAGCAAGGCTTGCAACATATCCTCTGGGTAACATGTACGATAAAAACCAACCCCACCGGTGTTCAACTAAAGTATAAATAAACAAATATAAAAATTAATAAAAGTACACATTTTAAAACAATTTAAACTTCAAAATGGACTGAAATTTCTTTAAATGATTTTAACAACATCAGTCTTCACTATTCAGATGAAATACTCAAATAAAATACAAAATAAAAAAATCTAAAATGACAACCTTGATCCAGCTATTTGGTTTGACACCATCAAGAACGATAGTCTCTTCTAGTTCATTCAGCACTGAACGATGAACGGCTTTCTCCGGGCTCTCAGCAGTAGACACAGAGATGGGCACCATCCATTTACATCCAGCATCTGAACATCAGCATCAAAAAAACTTTAGTTATTTGTTTGTCGCATCAGAAGAGTGATGGCAGGAGGCGTATATATGCATAGAATCCATATATTTTTACAGATTTCTTAAAATTTGGTTAAATCACAAGATACTTTTATGTTTAGTGCATTGCTTTATGTTTAGCAGCCATGACGTCATTATAACTATGATGTCATAGTCCAATGAAATAGCTGTAATAACCATAAGTCTTGCACATTTTAATCAGTATATAGCTAAAATTAGTTCTTTAGTTAAAAAGACTTCCTGGAATCCGACATGATTAATACAAATTCAATGAAGTTTAACTGTATTGTAACAATTGATAACAGACAAATAAAAAAACACTCTCACCCCCCTGACTGCCATCAGCAGTAAACTTGGACTGACTGACGACAATTGAACGAGATTTTCCATCACCAGTTGAACTGTGCTTTACCTGAAATAACATCACTAAGATAAAGCTAAATATAAAGATTCTTATAATGATAATGAAATAAATAATAAAAAATTTAAGGAGACAAAAATTCAGCATATACCCTATCGATCAAGACCAATAAAATAAAATTCAATCAAAACCAAAAAATCGACATTTTGTTGAAAATTATATTTATGACATGAACGATTCGGAAATCGTTCATGTCATAAATGAACTTAGTAAACAGATTAAAATATAATTATCAAGATAGGAGAAGTACCACAGACGTCATCAGCTCTCTTTTTCAAGTAAATTTGTTAATTTTTTGATTAAAAAAACCAATGTACCGAGAGGACAGGAAATCCCATCTGTTTGGTCCAAGTGCTCATGATCTCAGCGATGGGCTTGCCACTGGCCTCACCAAGTGCTGCCCAGAGATCCTCTGTGAATGTATTCTTATAGGCATGACGCGTCAGGTATACATTCATGCCTTTACGGTAATCCTACAATGACAAGTTTTATTTAAATAAAAATAACAGTTTAAAACTTAATGTCTAGATTACGGCTTTATATACACGATGTCACAGAGTTATATGGCAATCCAAGAGTCTTATTGTGTCCACCAAGTTAGCGATGTATTGAGCGCTGGCGGAAATCAAAATCCTGGAATCGTAGAATTCCGAATTACTAACTCGTAATATCTACAATGTTTTATTACTTGCTGCACCCTTTAATGACAAGACATCATTCACAAATAACGTTGGTAGACATTAAATTTGATCAAACCTTCAATAATTTTAGAATTTAGTAGCTATAGCTAAGCATACCTCATCTCCGATATAGTCATGCAGCATACGAATGACTGATGCACCCTTACTGTATGAGATAGCATCAAAGATCTCATCTACTTCAGACGGATGACCAACCTCCACCTAAAAACAAATCTATCCTATTATACTCTATCCTATTATATCTTTTGTAATTAATCCGCAATATCAATCTAAATACAGTGTATTTTCTTTCATTTATTTTCAAAATTAGCATAGAATGCTAAATGAAGCAAAGTGTAAAATATCTCTTACCTCAATGGGATGACTGTTTTTCAAGGCATCCAAAGCGAGAGCATTAGTGAAGTCAGACGTAGCAAACTGAGTCCAGATATCGTAGTCAGGAAAACAGTGATCCACACAAAGGTACTCGATCCATGAAGCAAAACCTTCGTTCAGCCAAAGATGAGTCCACCAGTCCTGTCAAATAATTAATCATAGATCCCAGAGAATTATTAAAGCTTATTAGAAATAAAAAAATATATTGTACACATTACAGAAAGATTTATAGCACAAACTAGAATTATCATCTGACATGATAAAAATAAATATTAAAATAATTAACAAGGTTATTATTGATATCCAGAATAGCATTAAACACATTATTCTAGTAATATACAAAAGTTCCTAATAAAGTTAAATAAATTATAATTTATTTATTCTGTTCAGTATGAAAGTTTATTTATACTTAGACCATGTATTTATTTAAATCAATTGAACACAACTGGCAGCTCAGTTACACGCAAAATACACTAACAATTCGACAAAACATCGTAAAATCTTAAGAAACAATGATAAAATGACTACTATTTAAATCCTGCCACTTAATATAAAGAAAAAATTCCTACCATAGTGACAAGATTGCCGAACCACTGATGAGCGATCTCATGGCCGACTACGAGAGTGACTCGTTGTTTAGAAGCGGCTGAAGAGTTGGCTTCATCTATCAACAGAGCTGTCTCTCTGTACGTCACCAAACCCCAATTCTCCATTGCGCCTACATTGTTAAAAACGCGCGCTAAAATTTGCATCTAATAATATATCTTTATGTTCAAACTAAATTAAAATCGAATTAACTAAAATATTACTATTACGAGATAAAGGCTAAAAAGCGTTACAATAAAAGCATTGAATTACGCATGCTTTATAGTCTGACAAATAATTTATATGTCAGACAGCAGCGATTGATAAATAAAGTTTTTGTTAACCATCAGAAAAAAATATACTGAAATCGTAATGGTACCAGCTGCAAAATCAGCGATCGCTATAAGGTCCATCTTAGGCAGTGGATATGCAATGTTGAAATACTTGTTATAAAACGGCAGAGTTTTCGTCGCCACCTGGTGATTGTATAAAACAACAACACGATAAAATAAGACATTTCAGTGTAAAAATCATAACAAATAAAATTTAAAGAAACTGACAATTTTTAGATTAAAAAGTACAACTTAATATGTCAAAGAAAAATTTGAGAGAATATATATTATCTTTTAAAATCCAATATATGAAAACTTACAATAAATAAAATACAACTATAAATCTCTTGCGAAACAAAGCCAATAGTCACTCAAAGACTTACCCTTCAACTCCAATTTAACATTTAAACTAAGCAAAAAAAGGAACGATTTTTATAAAAACAAATGTAAGTTTGACAATCTGACAAACCTCAAGTGCAAATTTTCCTTGATCTTTCTTCCCCACCGGGGTGTAGACCCTAACAAGGACCCCGTCGGAGTCCCTTGCCTCTACGTGGTCATACTCCCCTATAACAAAGGCGAGCAAGTAGGTGGACATGATTGGTGTACGATCAAACTTCATCTCTTTGAACTGAGTCTTAAACGCTTTGTTGAATTCATGATCATCAGGTAAAGGAGTCTCACTGATTACTGGCTAAAATGACGCAAAAAAAGTGGTATGCTATTAGCAGCTCAGTATCGAGACAAAACAAGTTGAAAATAAAGGGACAAATAATTTATAAAGCACTTGCATTACACAATATTTAACCTTTATAATTCTGCACAATATATATATATATATATACAATATATGTTTCAAACTGTATTATAGTCAAGTAGTACTAAACCGTTAAATTAAAGAATTACTTCTAACTAAACTGAATTGCAATATTAAAGCCATTCAACGTACCATATTAGACAGGCCGATGCGATCCACTGGTATGACTAAAGTGACATCAAACGTTGCCTTAAGGGCCGGCTCATCCCAACAAGGGAATGCCTGGCGTGCATACGTCGGCTACAAACAGAACAAACACAAAACTAAATTACAGCATCTTACTTCCAAGAATAAACGAATAAATATACGAATAAATAGTATATGCTATTATTTTAAACTTTAACATTTTGTCTCTCAAAGGTTTTACAGATACATCATTTGTTTACCTCAAATTGAGTGACAGCACCAAAACGTTCCTCCCCGGTCTGAGAGAAATACTTGCTGCGATAGAAGCCCTTCATTTTATCATTCAACTGACCAACAAAGGACATGGACAGGGTACCGGTACCAACCTAGATAATGTAGCAGAAATAGCACGATGAAATACTGAGCTACAGAACTGCTAAGCAGAAGCAACTACAATCTTAATAAAAACATTAATGTTATTATATGTTTTAAATGCATGATATTTATGTCATATTAAATGATGAATTCATTCATTCAATACGATTAATTTAATTCTATCATTAGCATTTCTTGGTACAACTAGGATACAATCCAAGCTTCCCTTTCAGTAATCAACAGCAACAACTAAAAAGCTGTTTCATTTTTTTTTTGAATCACATCCAGTAATTTCAAGATAAGTTAAATTTAATGTCTTGGATTGCATACAAACAATGTCTCAAACACAGCCATCAATTTAAACATCTTAAAGGAGGCAGCAAGCGAATATTCCAAGGAAATAGAACCTAGACCTATCGCATCTGTGATCTACCACTTTGCAGCAAAGTTTAATAAATTATAGATAAACAAATTTATTAAAATTCCAGTTAGACCTTCAATTCCTCAGGAAATTCAAATGTAATTGTCTCATCTGGTTCAGAATATGTCATCTTAATATCAGCAGAAAACTCTAGAAAAGAGATCAAATGTAACATTTACAATAATTATAATATTTATAATATACACAAAGAATGACAATCAAAATTATGTCTTTAGTTTGCTGCATATCAACACAAATACATATGTTACATAAGTTGTAATTAACTTATGATGCATAAGTTAATTACACGATAAAATATTGCACAATCGAATCAGGATTCAGATTTTCTGCACACGAATTCAGCTATAATGGTGATGACACGTGTCTGAAATTAAGCGCTTTTACTTTAATACACTTGACAATTTCAATGTAAGAGAATTGATTATAAAAAAAACTGTGCCCGATAAATATTAGACAATTTTCACGCAAGAACACTTAATGACTACCCCCCCCTCCTGTCAGCTCATGTAATACTTGTCAGTTATTTCGATTAAGCTTAGCAATACATTTTAACAATCAATCGTGATTTTGAAATAGCATCTTAATTACATCATGCTTGTGCCACATTTTTTTAAACAGGATGGCTTTTTTAATACCTCTCAATAAGAACATTTAGATAGACTTAACATTGTATCACTAGACACTCCAAGCACGCAATTAATAAAACACTTTCAACAAGTCTGTACCTTATCTTGCTGTAAAACTAGTAACTTAATAACATAACACTTGACTCAAGTTATACTACATTTTAGATTAATAATTTAAATTATATAATGGGTATAAATTATTTCCATTCACTCTACAAAACACTCAAAATAAATCTGAAGCAGATGCTTTAAATATATACTAAGTTAAATCATATAAAACTGAATATCATTATCTACATATACGTATAGTAATGATACATATAATGCTGTTAACTGCTTTGAGTGCGAAATCAATATATGACCAAAATAAATAAATAAATAAATATAACATGAATAAATAAAGTTAATACGTTAACAATAAAATAAGGTTAATTAGATAATCCATTAATCAATAATCTCATTGTTATAAACTCCGACATTAAAAAATCAATAAATAATATATCCAATATTTATTTATATCTCCATATCAATATGTCAAACATACAAAATGAATAAGTTGTTATATTATTTCAATAATTATTAAACTTAAATAAAAATATAAGCGCAGTCAGTATATAGATAATACAAAACAATGAAAAAGAACTCTACCTTGTCCCTCCCCCTTGTATGATACTTTCTTCACTACAATCTCATTGCAGTTAAGAATAACAGACTTTGTTGACTTCACTATCTAATATATTAACAAACAAACATTAGCAACTAGTGCTTATTCACAAAATTATGTTTCACTAACAAAATAATTAATATCCAAACGTTAATAATCTTAAATTCTACTTCAGCATGAATCCTACTGAATTTCAAACTATTGCATTGAAATCATCTAGATATGAAGTACAAAAAGTGCTAAAAACTTTCGATATTTGATGAATTTTAATTTTTAAACAAACTGATTTGATACATACTTTCTCAAGTCTCAGTGCATACTCAATTGAGTAAAATAAAAGAAAAATCAAAATTAAATTACGAATCAATTTTAGCTTTATTGGATTAAAAATTCCAGTTAACGTGTGATTAAAGTTTAGTATTATGGTATAATTAAGGTTTATGGTTATAGTTTTGGTCTGATTATGTTTTACAATTAGGCTTAGGGAATCTGTACAAATTTTCATTAGATTTAGACAGAAATCGTTTATACTCTCATATTGAGACAGTTCAATATTCGATATTTTTCATTCGAAATGAATTGACTTGGCTATTCGACAAATAATAACAAATATTTGCATCGTTCATCTATCAGATAATTATCAACTGCAAAGCCGAGGCTTCAATCCCTACATGGTAAAATAATTTACACATTTTTGAATTCTGAGAACATGCATATAGCGATAAATATGATAAATAAAAACATACATGTAAAAACTAAAAACATAAAATAGTTGTCAGCACTTATTGAACGTGAAATAAAGCCCACATCAGATCGACAACCCTAATATTATTGTTTGTCATATCGTCATATGAAACCTTCAGCAATATTTGACATTATTCTTAAACAAATAAACATATATTAGATAATTTTGCGCATTAAAAAACTCAATTATTCCCCCCTATACCTGGACGGTGATGTCCTGACTCCCCCTGAACGTGAACCTAGCCTCCTCCCCGTTCTCCCCCGGCTCTATCCTTATCGCGTAGTTGACTGGCACCAGGTCCTTGGGCAGCCGACTGAATGCCTTCCTATCCCCCATGCTGAACCCTCCTCCTCCGTAAATCTGCGACGTAAAATGCGTGCGAACCGGAAAATAAAACCGACCGGAAGTAGTAAATCTACCGGAAGTTGTTTGATTAGGCGGAGAAATAAATCCGGAGGAAAAATTGCGACTAAAACTGAAAACGGTTCTTTTTATACGAAAAATTCTGTGGACCGGAAATGAGCCAATCACGCGCGGCACTTTAGCCAATCCTAACATTAAATTTATCATTTTAGCCAAATCCGTTTGATTAAAATCAAGCGAAGTTTATGATCAATATACTAGTGTAGGTAGAATCGCAAAAGCACGTTTTGGGTTGTAAAAAACGCCGGTTTTTTATTTTTGATCTTAAATAAAATCGATTTCTGTTGGTTTTCGAAACTACATACTGGGGGGGGGAGTGAGTTGATTTAATTAAGGCATTAAATGCTTAATTAGGGTCTAAATTAGGGAAGATTGCGAGAAAGTGCACTGTTTTGACAAGGGCACAACGGAGAGCACTTGCTATTATGCTAGGGACATAAAGGCGTGTCTTCATACAGTGTTCCGCATTTGAAGCGATCTTGGACGAATTTTATTATTCGTTCAAAGATGAAGATTCAGAAATTGTGTATCATTGGTCCACTGGGAAAACGGGAGATTGGGATGGCGGCCCAGTTTTGGGTTATTATTGCGTAATAATTTTTGATATTTAGAAGTATTATCGATAGGCTTAATTAGTGAATACTGAATATATAAGCCTACGGACAATTAAAGTCACTAAGCCTTGTTTTTGGAGAGAATTTTGCCACCCTCTCTCATAAAAATCTGAGAAAAGTCTAAAAATATTTAAAGTTGTTGATGTTTTTTCTATAGACACAAAATTAAATCTAAATGATTCACAGACTGCCAATATTTCTATTCCTTAAGGCGTTAAACTTTAAAAATAAATTTTCAATTTAATCGCTTGAACATTAATAGCACAACACTATGATGTATACTATTATAACAAATATATTTGAATACTATATTTAAGTAGATTCACAAAATACTAAATTGCAAAAATGGCCAGTTTACAACCACCAAACGTACTCGATGGAATATAATGGTAGACACAATACAATAGCAATATTAAAATAATTATAAAAAACTTTTCACAAACCACTACTGTATATAATAAATTTAAAAACTTCAAAAATAGATGATGTAGTATATCGGTGCCAAGCTCGGAGAGACTCATTTTTTTGCTAAATGTCTTACATGTCATTTCTTCTAAATACATATAGAATAAATATATTGCAGAAATAAAGACTACTCTTATTTTTATACCAGTACACACATTTTATAAGTTTCTTAAGATTTTAAAAAGAATATATACTTCGATTATCAGTATTACATTCATGGGTGCTAGGACAAAATGATACAGGACAAAATACAGTATGAAATAACGTACATTTTAATCATTTTTTATCCCTGTAGCATTATTATTTTAACCTTAACCCTAATCATTTTTTTATCCATGCCATTTTGTCCAGCCACCCATTCTTGTTACTATTTTTTTCATTTTATCACAAAAAATTTCTTACAAGATGAGTATCCATTTTCCAAACACAGAATTCAATTTTCAAATAAACCAGAAAAATTGGTTGACAGAAGAATAATGACTGATTTCATAATGACAAAGTAAATAATAATAAATTTAAATTATATGCCTAAAAGAGATCATAATAAAGTAAACCTGATAATAAATAGACAAATACAATACTTAAAATGTGAATAAATCAATCAATAGAACAGAATAAAACACCGAGATGACAATATCTGAAAAAAAATCTGATAAAAACTATAGAGCAAAAATGGAATGGCAAGAAAGAGCTTCTATGTTACATAACTTACAGTCAAAAATGTCAATCAATATAATAATAAATCAATAAAATTAAGTATAAATTATTGTTATAACATAAATTAAGATATATTATGATATTTTCAATTAACATGCAATAAAAATGAATAAACGACAAGACAACATTATACTACTTCTCAACATCATCTAACATTTATAAGTACCAGTTTTGTAATTTAATAGAACTTATAAGTAAGTCAAAATCTCCAATATTTCCATGCACCTAATTTTCACCACCTATCACAAATTCAAAATAATCCTAAAATTCATGATCTCATCCTTGCAAAAATTTATAAAAAATACTTCACATATTAAAAAGAGAATGACTACAAATGCCATCAGCACTAAATATCGCCATGGCCCAAGAATGGAGAGCGAGGCCTCTGTTCCAACGAGCCTCCTGATTTCTCCAGTCTTTCAGCCTCCCTGGTGGCAGCCCCTTTATTAGCCAGGGGTGCCTTAGCGAGACATTCGTCTAATTGTCGCTGAATGTTATCAAATCTATCCGCCCCCAAGTAATCAATGCGCCCAAGCTCCCAATCCTGCCTGCGCTTGGCATCAAATAAAACGTCCTCTGAACTGACAGTTGATTTCCTGTCAGGACTACAAGGGGCACCAACCTGATGAGAACTGGATATCTAAAAAAAATTACAAAATCAATTTCTGATTTATTGTTCGCATCAAAAATCTTTTATTTTAATAATCTGCGATACAGTAAAATGCCTCAGTGTCAGACCCTAATAGACTTTAATGTATCAATAATAATGTCAATTGGTATGAAAAGAATAAATTTCATATTAATATTTCTCAAACTTGTTAGCCTGATAAATATTATTTATCAGGCTAACAAGTGATAACTGATTAACAATACATTGTTGATAGTGTACCAGATATGATATAGCGGGGCCATTTCATCGGGTAAATGTCTTGGGGGGTTGATTATTTTCTCAGTTTACCTTAATTATGTATCATACATTAGTAAAATGCACAATCACCAGTTTTGAAATTAATCGAATAAGTATCATAAACATTAGAATGACCAACTTGATACGGAATCTGAAAGGTTGGCTTTACTTTCTCCATATAGATTTTCCACCACGCTTGAATGAACTCCGACCCAGGCTGTGTGCCGCCTTGCAGTTCCGGTTGATTGATTTTATAGTCGTAGCGATAATGCCAGGGTTTGTATGCCCCTATGAAGTGAATCACCTTGGCATCATGCCCATATCTAAGTCACAAAAAAAGGCGTAACAACTTGTCTTTATAAATAAAGGCATGTACTTGAGACCATATTAATTTAACCAACATATGCCTGCAGTATGTAGCTTGAGTGAACTACTTACTGCATAAGTAATAAGTCAGTTAGGCTTGGCTCAACGTTAATTCTTGAAAGATGTTGAATAAAGTAACTCAATAAAGCGTGCAGCAAAATACTGTAAATCGCAATGGGCTTCAATAAATATGATCATTGGGTTATGAAAAAGACGCTCTAACTACTTCACCAACTTGTTTATCTCTAGGATCGTTAACTGCTAAAGAAGACGAAATAAAAACCAGGCCGAAATATAAAAACATAAAGAAAAAAAGGATTAAGTAATATGATAAGGAGATTTTTACGGCATCAAAGAATACGTATATCTTCTCTTTGCTAATAAATAAGAACAATTCTAAATAAAAAAAAAGAAAACTAAAATAAAACTAAACAGTTGTATTGCCACAAAAAGAAAAGTATACGATGAACAGAACAATAGCAAAATATAAGAATACCAAAAAACAAAAGAAAAAAACTGAGACACCTTTTCATTGCCGGTACATAGCTGTAGAAAGCCTTTGAGACGAGATTATAGACAAACGGCAAATGTTTCTTGATGTCAGTGAATGCCCAGCCATAGAAAAACTGATTGAGAAGTCCCTGGTCGCCACCTGGTGTGTGTAATAAATACTAAAGTTAGCGCATCTAAATAATTCTAACTGATAATAGACTGCATAAGAAATACGTAAAATTGAAAATATTACGTTTTATTTACTTTTCTGAATTATTAGTGTGTATGACTGTATATACTGCAGACTGTCTAATCGCATATATATTAATATATATTGTATACGTATTACTACGCATTCACAAGTATATTACAAGTATTATAGAAAAATATACACCCAGCAATTTAACTTATTAAGTTACATAGAGTCAAATGCATATTTTAAATGGCATTAATGGTAGCGTAAAAGCCAACTAATATCACCAAGTTATGAATTAGTTCACTGCCTTAAGCATACTAAGTAAAACAACTCACTAATATCACTACTGAGTTTATAAATCGATTAGTCTAGTGTCTAAAAATATAGACAAACACTAAATAGCTAATATTAGATAATATTATTAATATTGTCTAATAATATTAGTCGGTTGAGTATTCCATATCTAAGTACTGTCTTACAGATAAATAACTGAAAATCAAGTAACATTACTTGCTGGTTAAACAATATTATAACAATTTAGCTATCAAATGAGCAATAGACAAAAATCCAGTAACATAATGCATACTCTTCATTACTACTATGTACAGTATATATTATAGATTACTCTTCAAGAAATAATAGTTTACAAGTCTAACCATCGAACGTTCCCTCTCTGACAACTACTTGCATGAGTTGATCAAAAGTCTGACTAGAAGGACGGAAGACAAAAACACCCGAATTAAAACAATCCGGCCAGCCAGCGTCTGGTGCAGCGGAGAACTCTTCTCTCTCAAACAAATCATCGATGTTCTGTAGAACCTGCAGGAAATGTACACAACACAAAGAATCTTGATTTATTTTATTCCGGAGAATTGAAGTTTGCTGAAGTTTTGATTGATCTAGATTCAAAATTCAATCATATAAATCTATAGAAAATTTGAGTTCTCTGGAATAAAATAAGAACTGGCGTTTGGGATAGAAGTGAATATTTGATTTCCTTTGAAATATGATCTTCTTATGTACATTTATTCTTGCATTTTGTACCTACAATTTGCGTAGTCTCAATTAGGTTTATGTGCTTGCTTATTGCTTAATGTCAAATTAGCGAAAAAGGCTAGTTAACAAAAGGAAAGACTTTGACAGTAGCAAAATATCAATAATCAGTCATGGTGAAATAAATTTAACTGATAAATCATAACATTTGCAAATTCAAAGATCATGTCAATATTATTACAAAACCAAATAAAGACTAAACGATTTACTCATACCATGGAAAAACGAAATAATTCTCCTTTAAGATCATGATGCTAATGATTACAACAATATTGATTATGATAATTGCGTTCACTCACTAATGTATCAGCGTCTAGAAAAACGCATTTAGTGAACTGAGTGAGAGTCCAACATCTGATCTTAGTGATAGTAATATCTAGATCCGGGCGTTCCAGTAGACTAAGATTAGCCAAGTCTCCGCTGTAAATAGGATCTACGCACTGTACGGTATCATAGATCTCTCCGAGCCTCTCTCTACACAGTACGGATATTATCATTTACACTTAGTGAATTTTATAGGATAAGTTTAAGTTTGAAAATAAAGCAAACTACGTTTCTTTTTGCTGTGTTAATCAAAAAGAAACATCTTTCTGCTGTATTAATAAAAAAAGAAACAATAATGTTACTTAATCAATTAATTTAATCAAGTAAATAAGACATAATTAATTAAAAAAAATAATAATTAACTAACTAATTATTATAATCCATTAAACAACATAATTAATTAAAAAAATTAAATAATTAATTAATCAATTAAATATTAAATCAAATATTTTTTAATAACCAACCGCATGACGGAAGAGACATGATGCGTAACCATGACGACAAGCTGTCGAGTCGTCCTGACGTCACGCAGGCTGTTGCCTAGCACTAGCGCGCCCAGTACGTAGTGCTCGCTGGTCGCCAAGGTAACGAATGCTTCCGTCATGATGACGTCACGACGATGACGTTACAAGATGTTCTAAAGAATAAACAAACTATTAATAATAACTATATCAGATCTTTATTATATTGTTTTAAAAGCAACGTTTTATTGTTGTTGTTTTTTATCTTATTAGATTTTTTTATTGTTAAACAGTGGTCGTTTATCGTGCGCAATGCTGAATTAAATTTTTATTCCTTTACAGTTCAACGAGTTATTTTTCACTTCTCTGTTGTAAGAAAGATATATTAAAGCAAAGGATGATTCTATTATTATTATTATTACGAAAATATTCCCTTCAGTTTACCTAAGAATAAGAGATTGCAATTTTTTGTACAGACAGTAGTTATGCTATATAATAATTATGATTTCAATTACTTTAACAATCAAATAAAAAAAATCTGCATTCATCTTTATTCTCTCGCTCTTCGCCTAATTTTTCCTAAACTAACCCTAAAATGAATTTAAAACAAAAATAAAACATTTGTTTACATTTTGTATATTATGTAAAGGTCAAGGTTGCTATTTATGACGTCACTAACTGCTCTTCTGATTGGTTGAAAATTTGATCTAAAAATAGAAAGAGCCTTGAAATCTGATTGGTTGATATATTTGTCTCCTTGATAACATAGTAAACAAAAATGATTTGCACGTGAATTTTTTATTTTGGTAAAAATTTGTCGTTTTTGACGTCATTTTATTTTCGCACAAGATTAAAGAAACTTTTCTGAGATTAAAATCAATTTCAAATATTTTGTGACGTCATCTTTATATATTATGACGTCATTGTCGTATAATTTAAAACATCATCGTCATAGAATTTCTGACGTCATCGTCGTAAATTTTGTGACGTCATCTTCATATAATTTGTGATGTCATCGTCGTGCTGTTTGTGACGTCATCATCATATAATTTAGCACATGATGCTTTATTACAATGATAATTTATGACATGAGCGTTAAGATTTTGCTCATGATACTTTACCGGATTCTAAAATGTTACAGATATTATATTATATTTTTATATTCTTTTATTACAGTCTCTTCAATTTTTTTCAGATGACTGTACCACTAAATCGTCTCTCTAAATCTCATATTTAAATGGCAAATAACACCATACCAGAATTAAATGAGGAAATCCTTGATAACATCGTACAAGACATCGTGTTTCAGATTCAATCATCATCTCTCGGCTTATACCTTCAAAAAGCTGTCGAGTCTGAAGTGTCCAAATCAAATGTGAAACTCTCAGATTTAAAGCGAGGCATCACTCGTGTTGATGCTAAATATTCCTGGCAGAAACGCCTCACTAATGAAGTGTTTCAATATCTTCAGATCAGACAGGATAATCCAGTGGATAGATGCCAGGGTGGGTTTGGTTCGAGATCGATGGAAGTTGAGAAGGAGCCGATATCTTACATAAAAAGAGCTCAATTAATCTGGGAGAAACGAATTGTTAAGAGTATTAACACGATGTGCACGGAGCTGAGTGTACCTCTGGCTAAAAAGAGAAGTATAAAATAGATTTTGTCATAGTTTTATAAAATTATATTATAATTTCTGTTGTTTATGCTTATTTGTTCTCTTTATCTTGCTGGGTTTTTTTATGCATTTTTAATTTATATTTTGTCTTGGTTATCAATCTATCTCCTTGTTTCACTCATGCATACAATTTTCTTGCAGTTTTAGAGCTAAAACAATTCAATTTTTAAGTCATGGTGCCATATTATTTATTGCTACGCATTTTATTCGAAGATCTACTGAGCTGGATAGGATAGTTTATAATTTATTTTGATTTCTCGCAATCAAAAACTTTATATCTAATGCTGATTTTATTATAACTAATATCCACTTTGTGCATCATATATTGTATCAGCCTATCATAATTTCACAAAAGTTTATAATTTTTAATATTAAGTTAAAAGATTCAATGTATATTCCATCATTATTAAAAGAATGTATCTATAATATTACCTATGATTTGGTATTTAATACAATAATATTTAATAATAATAAAAACTGTATGCTTATAAACTTTCCAAAAAGAATAATAATGACAGTGTCATTTTCAGCTGAGAAAGAGCTACGTGATGTTCTTTATAAATGGACTGAGCTTGGAACCACCGAGTCGGATCTCTCAAAGTTCAGATTTCTCTACGCAGCAAAAGATTTACTAGACGTTATTACGAGTCTCAGAAATCCAAACTCTACAACAAATGTTGATGATTCGTCATTTAGCAGTTTCTGGGGCATTGTGGAGGTTCTTCAGTTTATTTTTTTTTTGGTTCTTATTGAAAGATTTACTTCATTTATTTTAATGAATTTTGATTAATCAATGCAGTGTGTACTTATTGTTATTGCAATTTTAATGCAGCTCTTTCTGTATATAAGTTTTCCATGTCTTGCATAGTAAATTATTATCTTTAGTATTGTGATCAAAAGCTTTCAGTATGTATGCTTTTAATCACTGTTATGAACTTTGCACGCTTTTCTTAGATTTAAGCTACATATTGAATTACAAGATTAAAAAGAGGAACCCTAATAGGGGAAGTATATGTAGTTTATTAATTAGTGTTATTTTCTCATTTATGTGCAAATAAATCAATAAAAAACTTCAGTTGATCAAGCGCTGCTATTGTGCAAGGTATCTATTAAGGTGAAGGACATTCGTGAACTACAGATGCTATACTCAGAGCTGTCAATCACTCAGGCTCAGACTGGTGTAGACGACTCTCAGGACACGCCCCTTCTGTGCCTTGAGGTTGAGCGTGATAGCCTGGCTGCTAGTGTACTAGCTACTAAGCACAGTGGGCTAGCACAAGAATTCTCTAAACGAGGATGTCCGCTAAGTCACAGGTTATTTCTGTGTTGATTTAGTTATTTAACAGTTTTAACCTGAAAATGTACAGAATCTCATGTAATTGCATTGACACAATATTATAATGAAATAATATAAATAATAAATGAAATAATAGAATTTGAAGTAATTTAACTTGTTGGACTTTGCTCAGTTGCATTACCTGGAGTTTCAAACTTTTAATATGCACTTAAAAATAATTATTGCTGATTTTACTCTTCAGAAAGATGCTTAATTAGTGTCAAATTACCATGAACTTTCAAATTTAGCATCTTGCTGAAGAGTTCTACAAATGGCTTTTATTCTCAACTGACAACTTTTCCCCAAATCTTTATTTCTAAATGTCAACAGAGCATCCCTATGGTGTACGATGCTTGCCATCACTATTGAAGAGACTGACTTGATGTATTATGAAGGTCTTAAACATAACGTTGCTCAACATAGTCTGCTTATTGATAAACTCATGTACAAGGATGTTAAAATGACGGCTACTAATGACGATCAGTATTTTGTTTTTGAGGACTATATCTATCAGGTTAGATGATTATAATGTTTTCTGATTTTTTGCTCCTGGAACTTTTTATAAGGACAGTATTGATATTCTTTTCTCATTTATTGATTAATATTGCATCAAAGTAGATATGATATATTTTTAATATTGTTTCAAAGTTCATTCAAGTCATATAATTAAATAATTGATATGAGCTGCGTTATGTCAAGCAAAATATACTGCAAAGAACAGGTGTACAAAATTATAAGTCTTTAATATTGCCAGTAGAAAAACATAAAATTATTCCATTGCATTAAATTCAGTACACAAATATATGAATATTTTTGAATAAATATATGAACAAATATATAATTAACAATTAAACAAATTTACTGTACTCTCTATTTTATTTGCTATATTTTCTATATAGGTCCTTCTACCATTCTCACGAGACACCACGGTCCTCGATCATTTTTCACGGTCCAGTGCCTCGCCCGCTCGTTCATTCATACGAGGTCACCACGGGTCACATGACTCTGAGGTCATTTATCCGCCCAATGGTGTAATTCCCTTCCATGGCTTTGCTATGTACGTTGCGCCATTGTGCTATGTGTACAATGACCCGTGTACATTGTACTATGTGTTTCGTGCTGTTTATACCAGATATTTTTATCGCTTGCATGCGTTGTCTTCTCATCCACGAGTAAGTGGGTTCATGGATTGATCCAGATATTTCAAAAATATTTGTTAGGGTTTTATATTATAATTACTTTGATACAATAATGAAATATATCACAACTGCTTTGATGCAATAATGACATTTTTTAATCTTCATTAAAGTTTTTAGAGGTCTTATGCGAATCGTGGAGTAAGTCATATGGAAAAGAGATTTTTAGTGGAGAAATATCTTTATGTAATCTTCACTCAATTATTTTTGAATTATTTTTACGTATTTCTTGACAGGGTATTGTGGCCCTTTGTGTTTTATTTGAGAACCTACTGCAGACACAAGAGCCGCACTTATTTGCTCATCTTCTCTCAGTGGGAGCTCAGCCTCTGCGTCTTGCTTTCAAATGGCTCATCAGAGCTTTCTCTGGCTATCTGGCCGCAGAACAGGTTAACCCACTTCATTGTGACTGCAACATTTTAATGACAATTAGTAATAATAGTGACAGGACAACTGCAAAATGTTTTTCAACGATTAGGCTTGAAATATCTTGCTTGTTTATTTTGCAAGATGTGATTTTATTATTAGAGATAATTTAGCTTTCCATAGTTGTTTTGCAATTAGCTGAATACAGTTGTTCTCGACTTGAATTCCTTGAATCCAATATTTTAGTGTCAATATTAACAGCAATACTGTAATAAATGCTCACTAATAACAGATTAGTATTATTTATTGATAATATTAAACTGGATGTTATGGTAAAATTACTGTAACTTCGTAAATTTCCTTTAATTTTAAAAAAGCTATTTCGTAGCATAATCATCATCATAAATTCACTAAGTTCTTATTTCATCTTATTCAGGTTCTTCTTCTCTGGGATCGCGTGCTTGCGTATGATTCGCTGGAGATTATTTCAGTTCTTGCAGCCGCTATTTTTTCTTACCGTAAAACCAACCTGAGTCAAGTGCAGACTTTAAACGCAGCAGAGGCTGTTCTTGCTGATCTACAAAGTCTTCAAGTCATCCCACTTCTACAACTCTCATTATTCTCAACGTAATCTTATAACACGTGACCTATAAAAACGGCCCCGATTGTGAATTTTTAGAGTTAGGGTTCGAGTTAGGACGCAGCTTAGGGTTAGGATTGAATTAAGGGTTAGTGCTAGGATTAAGTTCAGGGTTGATTCGAGTTATGGTTATTAAAAGAATCTATGGGGCCGTTTTGTCGGATTAATATATTCAGGGTTATTTTGTTGTGGTACCCTTATAACATCTCACTACAATGTAGCAGCATATAAATAATAAATCATTTTGATTATCATTCATGAGTGAATGATAAACTAAAATTGCTGTCTATTTTAAAAAACTCAAACGCGCTATGTTTTGAATCTGAGATTCGAATGTGGTTAATGATATTGCAAATCATGTTGTCAATTGTATATTTCATTGCAATGATAGTATTTATTATGATGCTAGTACTTTTTAATGCAAATCATGTTAAATTTGTATTATGAAATCATGTTCAGTCTTAGTTGAATATTTACTAATTATAATCTAATTAAATATCATTATATTTTATTACAAAGAATCAGATTATTGCAATAATATTGTTTCTTCTGTTGAAATTATATAAAAGGTAATCATAATGATAATCGCTCTGATGACGGGAGGGGGGGGGGAGGGAGGGTCCAGGAAAATCTTAACTCTTATACTAATAATCCTATGCATCTTATATAGTCTTACAAACTTCATAGGTATATATTACTAACTTTATATATTTCTATAGTAAATATGTCTTTGAAACTTGGCAGCTAGAATGCTTAAAAGTTTTTTGAGAAAATTTCTTTTATAAAAAAAGTATCTTGTATGTAATTATCACCACCCTCCCCTCGGAGCCCAATAAATCTACTCCCTTGTCACTTGACATGAGTCGCAATCCCACAGATAGAACGATTATGGTTTCAATTAAACTTGCTATTGACTTCAGCCCACGTACTTATCCCTTCAAAGTGTCAGATTATCGAGTAGTAATCTAAACAAGATACACGAGATACAGGCCTATCAGTTGGTGTTGTTGACAGTCGTATAGCGGGCTAAAGAAACGCCTCAGGGCTCTGCATCTTAGCCCGCTGTGTATAAGATTCCTGCTGCAAAAACATTGGAGAGTGAATATTAAAAACAAAAAGTATGAGATTTTTACAATGAAAATAAGATTAGTAAGAGTAGACAACTGTAGGCGATAGTATGATGCTATGATAGTTGTTATTACACACAAACTGCAATATCAAATTTAGAGCGTATAGAAGCTTATTGGATATATAAAACAGATACATAAGCTTTATATACTGACGAATGAATTGATAGCTAAGCAAATATATGTTAATTAATACAGTAAAGTTATGCATTAAATAATATTAATACATTTCTAAAAATACAGCAAATTTAAGCAATAATAATAAATCATTTATGATAAATCATCTATGGCATATGCTGCGTTAAGTTAAAAAAAACAATAACTCGTGCTTCTACTGTGAACTTATCGGACCAAAAAATTCAATTTTAATCGACTTGTCAAGAAAGATATAATATTGCTGATTGTTTATTCAATATATATGCTTAAAAGAAATACAGCTGTTAAACTTTAAGTAATAAATAATCTTATGTTAAAACCTTTAACAGCAGTTTAATCATCGTTTACAGCAGAGTTAGATTACTTGTTTTATTACTTAACTGCTGCAAATAGTATCTCCAACAGCTGATCTTACACTGAGGCCAAGCTGCAACACTGTTGTCTGAAAAATACTAGTTCGTCTATGTAAACAGAATCATACCATTATTGTCATCTTAAAAGAATCCGTTTCAGTAGCATTAAGCATTATAAATATATATAAAAATGAACAATTAAACAATTATTAAAAAATTAACCCCGAATTTGGTTTAAAACAGACATGCCGAGATCTGGGGTGTTATTATACAAGAAATAAGTAGGTTCGGGTCAACTTTTTAGCTTCTGAGTAGTCTAAGAGCGTGTTAATGACTAGGCAAGCTGCAGCAGCTGCGGATAACACACCCATCCATCCAATCCAGCAATGGTGATTGTGCAATAGAATATAGGGTAAAAGTTCCTCCCCGAAAAAGTTTTAAATATTCGAATGAGGAGTTATAAAAAACACACGTTATTGTCGAATCATGATTTTTTAAAGATATAACACAGAAAATGAGAAGTAGGTAATCGTGCACGGTTCGCCATCAGAATTTGTTTCTATCTTTTTTATTTGATAAGCACTTAGTCTACAATTTTGGAAAATTCAGTTGTTTTTCATAAATAATAACTTTCAGTATTTGCAAAATTAAACAGTTGTTTGCTTTGATAAAAATCTGAACTGCTAACTTCAAAATAGTTTCAATTTTTAGTTTTTCTTACCAACCCCCAATATATTGTTTGAGATCCACCACTGCCGGTTCTTACATTTGAACTCAGCTTTGCATTCTTTTGCGGCTGCATGCTTCAACTTCAAGCAGCGAGAAAAGATTAAGCAGTCTGCATGCCGGTAACACTGCAACGTTTACGATCAGAGGAATTCGATATCTACTCCGATGTTATGACTCTCGAAATCTTACTGTAATTTGTAAACCGGATCACAATTTTCTTCTCACTGTTTGATATTCTTTGGAGTGTGTACTAATCATAATGCGATAATTTTTTTATTGGATTGTCACGTTTAGTGTGCGACGGTGTAATAGGAAATTGGATTTAGCATAACCTTGTGGAAGCACATCTAAAACGACATCTGAAGGATTAGGGGTTGCGGAAAAGTGGCGAAACGTTGCGTTAGATTGTAGCAGGAACAGTTTGATAGGAAATACGCGTTCTATTTAGAATGGATCGTCAATGCTTATCTGTTAAACACTGGTTTGTATTTTATCGGATTTTCTAATCAGTATTTTTGCACTGACTGAAATCTGTGTGAATTCCTGTAATGAATATCATTGCCCTGGTTGTTTTGGGTTGTGATCGGTAAAAGAATCATGATTGATTCTTTGTTTTCAGTGAAGTATTCAATCAATTATGTTTCTGTCGATTTCATGATTATTTATTTTCATCCTGTATAGTCGTCGGTCGTCACATGTTTTCTGTATATGAATTCTATCCATCGTTGATTCCCTGTTGTTACAATTACAATGAAATGCTTACCAAAACCATATTTATGACCAAAAAATCAACAATATGAAACCCAAAAAACAACCCTAATTTTAGCACTACTCTAATAGTCTCAGCATGCAATATCTGTCCAGGTTTTGAAAGAATCTAGCGGAATCACTGAAATTCATATCAGCAGCCTAACACTAGAGTTTCAAACTCAATATTATATATTTATATTAGGTTAGGTTAAGTTTACCGTCATGGATTACGTACCATATTACAATGATGTCTCAGACGTCAATTAAGGCACCTTACCAAATGGTGCAGAAAGTTAGAGAAATAGTGAGCTTTCTGGAATTCGAACCCGTCGAGTTCTCTAAGCACTCGAAAAAGACGAAATTTCTCAAGATTATCTAGACTAAGAGAAATCTAAATGTTGTTACAATTTAACTTATAAACTGAAAATAACAACAGCATCATAAACAGTCTTTATGTTTGGGGAGAGTGATTAATCATCTCTTTCCTCCCTTTATTTCCTTAATGCTCCACCGATAACACTCTTGTTGTATGATTTTTGTTGTTACATGCATATGCTATTATTTATCTCTTTATCGACTGATTGTTTTTCCTGTGTTCAATTTCTTGTCTTATTTTCAGGTACTTCTCTCTGGTACTAGCGATAATGTTCACTGCATCACGAGCTGTAAGTAATATTATACTTAACGTATTATTTAATACTCTTTGGATTTTGTTCGTTGTTTCAAAAACTTTTGTGTTTGAAGTTTGTAACTTTGTAGAATGACATAGAAATTACAGTTTATTAAATCTGTATATTCAGGGTGTATCATAGAATTGCATTTTAATATTGCCTTTAATAATTTATAAAGAATACAATGCAACTTTTTCGTGGCAATGTAAGATAATAATATTTTCAACATAATGAAACTCTTTTTTATGTACTTATTTACTATACTTTTAAAATTTATCGACGGCAATGCAGGTTATTTGATATCGTTTCTGATCATCTAGTCAATTGCTATCTAGTACTTTCACGCCTATTGAGATATAAAAATATTCAAACGTTCATATCTTAAGGATCTATCATCAATATGACCTAGCTCAGTTACTATTATTCCACAAGAAAGCCTACAAACAAACGGTTTGAAATATATTCTTCAAAGTCTAGCAAATAACTCAAGATACCAGCTGAGAGTGGTAACTGATAACGTTAGTCAAGGCCGCATTCATCTACTTGATGTGAATGCTGCACTATGCACAGAGTTATTTTATCTCGTGAACAGCTCATTATTGAAATATACTGTTTTACAACGCATTAGAAATTCAGTCGCAGAATTAAAATTGACTATAAAAAAAGAGTTGCAATATGTAATACCCACGTAACAGCAAACACATTTAAACAGTAACTTGCACAATTATGTAAAATTATCATTATAATAAATGAATGATTACACTGGGCAACAAATTTTAACTTTTTCTCTGTTACGAGCATAAAAGTCACTTTCCTATATGTAGTTGGGTATGCTGAACATGAAAATAGTCTTAAAAATTATAAGTTAGCTACGGTTTCCAAAATATGTGCACATATATAATTACACGCAGCACATGTAACACAGTAATGCATAATACTCGAGTACGCACACTGCTGTCTGTCATCACTTCGGCTAAAGAAGGCGTCTCTCCTCAGGCTGTCTCTTGTACACAAGTTCTGGAGAGACTCTAACTACTGTTCAGCAATAATCTGCTAACATCTGGACTCCATTTCCCCTGATAACGATTCTCCATTTCTGCGATGGTCTGTTGACAGCGTTCACCATGTTCGTCACTGACCGCATCGCAGTTTTCGGGGAAGAAGTCCGGGTGAGAATATAGAAAGTGAATCTTTAACAACATATTGCAGCCCAATTTCTGATATGCACCCAACAGGTCCTCCATTACTTCCTTGTAATTGATTGCCTTGATGTTTCCGAGGAAGTTGTCAGCTACCAACTGGAAAGCATTCCAGGCACACTGTTAGTCACCAGTAATAGGCCGGTCAAATTGTTCATCATTTAAGATATATCGGATATGTGGACCGACGAAATCACCTTCTTTGACTTTTGCATCACTCATCCTTGGAAAAGGTACTTAAATGCGGCGGTCTCGATCCCATAGCCTTGACAAAATTCTTCATTAGCCTAAACTTAGCCTGCAATAGAATGCCATTCTATTGCCACAGGGGTGGCAATAGAATGGAAATTACTTGGTTCCACCAAAAACAGATATGGATATAGTATATTATTTTAACCTGGCTCCAAACGTCATAAAGGCCAGTCCCTGACCACATAGTGAGAGAAGGCCTTTGCTCGACTGCCCCATTCGCAGATGAAGTAACAGAATTCTGCGTATCCTTGCTGCAGTCCGAGTAGGATGGCAACAACCTTTAAGTCACCATAAAGCTGCCATTTATATGTGTCATAGTTCATGCTGTCCGACAGCTGCTTCATGTTGCTGTATATCTCTTTCGTATGAACTGCATGACCTATTGGAATCGATGGCAATATGTTACCATTAAGCAATATAACCGGTTTCAAACTCAAGTGTGAGGAGTCTATGAAGAGTCCTCCTTTCGTCAGGGTTATGGTTGATGTTGAGAGCTGACTTCAGACCATCAATGTCATGGCAGGTGATAAGGCTACTGGTCATTGAAAAGAACAAAACAAAGTCTTTATGACGTGTATGAAATGTAGGCAGACAGACGCCCTCACCAAGCAGATTCCACTATTGCAATATTGAGCCCAAGAATCAATAATACAGTGAAAATGCAAGCACATAAAACAACCTAAGTGAAAGTAGAAGTCTATAGTATAAATTAGGGTCAGGGATGGGAATTTAGGCCCATTTAGGTCTTTCGTGTACAAGCAAAATATATGGAAAGTATTGAAAATCGGTCACTTTAATAAAGGCCTGTTACTTGAAAACTAGAGCTAACTAACAATTTTAAGCATCATATTCTTTCTCAGCGACCCCAAATTAGTTAAGATTAACTAGTTTCAACTCCGTAACTTTTTCACTGTTGACCAGTGTAATCAATGAAAAAACCTGATTTGTTTTAGTACATTGGCAAATATTGAAATGGAAAGTTAGCTACAATTTAAACTATCTAGGTGTTCTGTTAAATAGGTGTTAAATATGTGTTCTTCAGGATCTAGCAATATCAATAAATATATTTTAATATTTTTTTTCATACAGAAACTGATAATTTTAGTTTTAAATCACTAGATAGATTATTCCACAATTTACATCCATGAAGTACAACATGCCTTTATTCAAAATTAGAATTATTACGAGTGGTATAGATCTGTGCACCTCCTACTATTATGCTGATGCATTAAAATTAAATTGAGTCAAATAATAATCATAGAAATCTGAGAAAAATTTCATTATTTCAATGTGAAAATCCATATATGATATTCTGATAAAAGTCAGTTATCGTCAACGATAAAGTTCGTAAGAAGAAGGAATGGGGAGAAGCTTTTTCTGCTTCCCATTAACATTCTGTCCATCTCAGACCCCGCATTAGATAGAGCAGAGACAGCGTGGATGTGCTTGGTGGGAGTATTTGGCCCAATGGGAGAGGACAGGGGAAACAGTGGGCGTGAGATTATGTGGGGTGGTGGCAGAAGGTCTGCTTGAGGGGGTAGATGATTGTGCATCTGCACGTGTCTTTGCTAAGAGTAGTTGTGGGCCTTTGATGCAGGTCTCCATTGGTGTTGCACCTTTAGTGCTATTGGGTCACCATACCAAATTTGTCAACAAACAGCAACAACACTGGTGCTGTTGAACCAACAGCACCTATGGTGCAACACCAATTGAGCCACCAATGGAGTCGAAATCACATATCTACTCTCCAAATGTAATGCTGATCATCACCTGCAAATGCAGTGCAGTATATTAATTTTGACCTGCAAATGTAGTGCTGGTCATCACCTGCATCACAATTTGCTTAACGATGTCATATTGCACGCACTTCAGAGCACTAATGTAGCTGCACTGTGTGAGATACCGGCCTGCTGATGCGCTCAGAAATTCAGATATCTATCTTCTGAGAAGATGAAAAGACCTAGGATCTTGTGAGAAGATCCTAGATCCACCTCTTTTCTCAAGCAACGCCTTGCTTTGCTATATTATGGGGTAATGCGGCAGCAGTGCTAGAAACTTTGGGGGCAGTTTCCTAAGATACATTTTAATTTTTTAACTTTTGTCAAAAGGATTTACATAAACGAATACTATATTCTAATGTGTAATTGAAGATTTTCTGCAGCTATCTGATTCTTCATACGTCAGATATAAACTAAGAAGTAGCTAGATGTGATATAGATGAACTAAACTAGTTATAGCACATTTTTAAATTGCATAAAATGGCATAATATAGGTATACAACTGGATAGATGAAATCCAGTGGACATCTGACAACTGTATCCGTAAATATCTGTTTCACTCACTCTCCATGATCTTGATTACAGCATTACAAGCACAGCTATTTGTATGTTTTATGATAATAGGAGAATGTAGACTAGCATTTTGAATTTTCCAGCTATCGGGAACTTAATCCAATTGATTAAGCTGCATATTGACTGTAGCAAAGTCATTCGCAGCACTTTAACTTTTTTGATGAAAGTTTGACATGATTCATTAATAAGGGAGTATTAAGGCACGGTAGTATGGGAGATTTGTGCATTAGCAACAGAGATTGACGTAAGATCAGAAGTGTTGTCACTTTCTAGATCATTATTGATATTTGAGAACCAGATCATTCAAGTTGTAATTCAGCTTAATCCATATGGCATCATTGTGCAAGTCAAAAGCACTCGAATTTCAATGATATTTCTTTTTATAAAGAACTAATTGTACTAAATCTGTTTATCAGTTGAAATGAAATTATTGTATAGAATCTACAGGATTTTCAAAACAATACCTCCTGTCACGAATTGGTCTGAGTGGGAGAGGCTCCATACACAAATAATGATCTAATTAAAGAAGTAATAGAATATGAAATGAATTGCATTTTTACAGCAAGTTAGGAAAAGAGTTAAATTAGTCCAGTTAATTCAAACTTTAGGATAAAGACACTTATAAGATACAAGTTCTGTCAAGTAAAAATATACTATCAAAATCAATACTACATATTACAATATTATAATATTACAACATTAATATTATAATCAATGTTGCAAGAACTGATATATTAAACAATTAATAGTTATCTTCCAATGGACTAAATTACTGGCGTGAACCTATGACGTTTTCTCACTATGTCACAGGCTTTACTATAGCCAATACTATAAGCCTGATACTTATATGTCAAATATAAAGCTATCTCGAGAATTCTATATACAACAGCAATTCCCCGTCTCTCAAATAGAGACACTAGAAAGTCGCACTTTCTATCTCGTCTAGCCAGTAATATAAATACACGAGAAAACAACCACAATTATATCACAGAAGTATACTGACTC
>JAQIXG010000287.1:0-36491 GCA_034700105.1 Oconnorella tubifera
TCCCATTTCTGTGCTGGGTGGATTGGTCCGTAATTTAAAGGGTGCGCCAAATTTTTAATTTAAGGGGATTTAAAATTTATTTTTGTATTTTAATTTAAATAAATATTTAGTAAATGTATTTATTTGTGCATTTAGAAAATAATATGATAACAATAATATTATTGCAATCCTTTAACAATAAAGAAATCTTGTTTAATGATTGCAATATGAAACGATATTATATGATGTCTGTTGTTTTCTATTAAATTGTTATATGTTTCAATTAATGGGTAAAATATAATTATGTGGTTTCATAAATTAGCTAACATATCTGAAATAAAAATGAAATCACAGAATTATATTTCAGATATTTTGGCTGATTTTTGACTTGTAGGGCATAAGTTTTGTGTTAAAATCATGATTTAACCTTCTTTGAATATTAAATAATTTGTTTTGCATAGTTAACTATGGTTGCTTAAGTTAGTCACAAGATTATGACGTAATTTCATGAATTATTATCAATTTTTAATTATTACGTTATAATTTTTTTAGCGTACAAATCAAACGATGATGCCGGAATCACCAGAGAGGAAGAATCTGACTGGCCGGCTTCTAACGCTGAGACTGTCTATCAATCAGGGGAGAATGACTTAGCACCTCCCCCTTCACACACGGGTTTTACCCTGCAGTTGCCTGATGGATCATTCCAGGTTTTAGTCTTTTTGAGTTTTTAGTCGAACATTCTTCTTTATTGTGTTAAAATGCATGATCATTAATTTGTAGAACAATTATATGTTCGTTGCGGTGCTTATTAAGTTAACATGCAATGTGACTTGACATGATAAAACAGATATTCGTTGACACTGCATTGACATTAGTTTGGTTAATTTGCATTAATTGAACGTAATTTCATTAATTAATTCATTTAAATTTAATTATAAATACGTAATTGTCAGTATTGATATTCCTCTTTGCTACGTCCTTTAGCTATGGACAGCTTTACTAGATATTGCAGTTAAAAATATTGCAGTTATATATTTTGCGTATATATGTTATTATTTATCAATTGTATGTATTTAAGATTTGGTAATTTTCTGTTGTTCAACTTTCAGTTGAGTCAGGCTGATGCTTATGCATCGCTATGTCAGCTTGGTAATCTAGAGGGAGGGTTCACCCCTCTCTTTATGACTAACTCTCAGTCTAGTCTGTCTCATCTGGGGCTTAACTATCCAGGCATGCTAACGACGCAAGGTGGCTCTGACGGCAGCTTGGCTCTTTCTAACATGAATGACTCTAATAAGAGTCAGTTCATTTCGGTAGAGCTACAAATTTTACTTTTGTTTCATCATTCAAGTTCTAGTGTATTTAAGTTTAAGCAAAAGTATATGGTCCAGGTGTCACGCTGCATAGAGCATGGGCAGTGTGCATTTTTAATACTTTCAACCTGGTACTGATCAGGTACATTAGGTATTTTAATGGATCAGTGCAGTGCTTGGTTATAATTTACTTTTTATACCAAAAAATTGTGTTTAATATTGGGAACACTGTTACGAATATTTTGTAGCATTAGAACTATGGAATTATATTATAATATGCGTGCACTTGAACTTAAATCTCAAGATATTCCAGATACACTGGCACAATTATCTCATAATTTTGTTTAATGTTTTGCACACTGTTTAAAAAAAATTCTCATTGTTTTTATTTATGAAAATATTTAATGAAATTATTTTATTTATTTTGAACTAGATTTACGTTTGTTTAGATTCCTTTTCTACTCGGTAACTTTGGTCAATATTTACGAACGTCCGAGTCTGTAACTTCTGTAACATCAGAGCCAACTGAGGTTTATACTTGACAATTTTTAGTTTTTTTGAATATTTTATACAAATTGCTGCAGACGCAATTGTGTCATATATAAATTCTATTTAACTGTTGGAATATATGAAAATTACTTATTTAATAATTGAACAGTGGATTTAATTAATATATATATATCTGTATTATTTATCGCATTTGAAATATTTTAGTTAATGACAAAGATGACTATTTGCTAAGAAAATATATGTAAAAAATGATAAAGCCATTTCAGATAACTTTATACCTGGCCAAATTATATTTAGGAAAGAACTTTCTTATTTAAAGTGTTTGTTATTTACAGTTGATTATAAATCATTATATTTTTATGTTCAGTCCGTTTCCGGTTATTTACCGATTCCTTTACCAGTGACACAATCATCTCTGGTTATGTGTGGAGTGAATGCTTCTAACTATCAACCGTCTGACTATCAGTCAACAGCTCAGTCATTCGGTCAGCTTAGTACGAATGATGAACAGTGTAGAAAGAACGATAGTTTTGATAAGAATTCAGGCAGAGTGGAATATGTGAACACTGACAATGATCAAGCTAAGGTGCATTGAGTTTATGGACTTCCAAACAAATGTATTTATTAACAATATAGGTATAGAAGTAAGGTTTAGATTATTTATTAAATGCTTTATTGTCGATAGTGTTTTAATGAATTCTGTTAAAAACTTTAGTTAGAATTTAATATACTGAGATAAATGGCTTATTTGGCAGACACACATACACATATTTATAAGCAGATATACTGACAGACGAACAGTGGACAGTAATTAATTATTTAATTATGTACATTTTTGATTGACATTTCATAACACTAATAAGCATTTTGTTTTATTGTACGAGCCTTGTATTTCAGTGTTTAGTACAATATTAAACTGTTATAAGTTGTTATAAGACATTTAAAATAAGTTTTACTTAAATATTGTTGTATAAACTTTCATACAGAGCATGTACAGTGGTAGTAGATTCTCTGATGGTATGATGGCAACTTTATCTGGCAGGGAGATCAAGGAGATCATACCGCAGGCTTGCCATGGTAAGAACTTTATATCTTGTGAATTTTATTTAAATCTTTTGTACCATTTAATAACTATATCACTTTCTGTAAGAATTTATTTATTCATATAAATCTGAATTTTGCTATCTTTTTCTCTTATCAGCGTTAATGACTGAGATCCATGTAGGTTCGCGCGGTTATTATATTAGATAATATCAGGAAAAGGTTAAACCTGGTATTGATTTTCTTATAAATATGCGCTGGTGAATATAGGTTGCCACAACCGGGACTTGAACCACTAATCTGATGCTCTAAAGACCAACGCGCTACCACTAAACCATCTCAGCTTGTGCCATTATTTTAATATGTTGCAGATGGAGATGGTGATCTAGAGCAGTTGCTTGCGGAGGCCGATGAAGTAAAATATAATGAAAGTGCAAATCTCATTGTGAATGGTCATGATGATGATGATAATAATAATGATGATGATGATAAGAATATTCTTAGTTTAGGGGTAGGAATGATATCGCTTCATACTCTGTGTTGTATATACATAATACTTACTGTTTTTGTTGAATATTAAAAAATGTAATGATGTTTGACATATTGAAAAGATGACAATTTAAATTTCAATGATTTTGAAACACTAGCTTCGATGGAGTAATATATCGGAGAATGTGATTAAGGATGTTTTTGATGTTATGTAGAGAATTGTTGTTATAATTTGTTAGGTAAGGAAATCAGAGAGGCTGGCACAGAGAGAGCAGTCACCACCTTTACAAAGAAGAACTCAGTATATCTCTAAACCTTATAGTACCTATGAACGATGTTAGAACGCTTTGTTTCAAATTAATTTATTTTTTAAGTTTTTATAAGTTCTGATGTCTTGACTTATAATGTACATTGTATATTTACATTGTATAGTTTAGTGGTCATTTGTTTTATTAGTTGATAATTTTTTTATTTCTTTCTGGATTATCTAGCAGTTAATGTAATAAATGATAAAGTCAAAGTATTCTTTGCAGTGATCTTACAACATTGATATCACTTGATTTCTGTTCTTTGAATGTATTAAATAACATTTTATTAAATAGTTGAATATTAATAACATTTAACAAAAGAAAAATTTACACTGAATTGCCACTTACTAGCCATTTTTATATTAATAAGGAAATAAAAAACAATAAAATAAAATTGCCACATAAAGACCATGCTTCAAACACACAATGTTTCACAGTAGTGATGTCATTATTCTTTGTCTATATTATACACAGGGTGTGAGGATTGTCAGTCATCCTATATAGACGAGTGTGTGAAACACAAACATCAGACGATCTCAGACAAGACTGTACTTTCTCGTGCCTGGGCAAGTCTACCTTCTAATCTTCAGATCTTTCGTCTCGGTGAATCCACTCCAGAACAGGCCACTGGTAGTGTTAGATTTATTTTCAGTTTAATATTTTACGAGTAAAGGTAGAGGTATTGTAACAAATTGAAATTATGTATTTCTCAGAGTGTCCGTGTTTTGGATACATTTGAATCTGCAAGCTAAATTCTTATTTCACTGATTAAGTACTGATTAGTATTGATTTTGATGACTAGTTAAGAATCTCTTTATTGCAATGGATATTATAATAAATAGCTAGATATAATTATAGCGATGTTTTTGTGCACAATCTGTGAAGTACGTTTGCAAAGTGATCAGTGCACTGAACTTGAAACTGGAAGCTCTTAGGATACTCCCAGGATTAAGTCCCAATGTGACTCGCAAAATATTTGAAAAATATATTTCAAGTATTGCTTTATTTTTGTATTAATTTGTAAATATACAAAAATTTTTGTGTTTATGATTATATAAAATAACTATCAATAAACATGATCATACGCTTTCCAGTATTAATCTATACATCAAGACGCACTTAATATAATTAGATATCCTTCTGTGTTTGGCTGGTACAGAACTTGGTGTTTATGCCAAGAGGCCGATATCAAAGAGAACAGTGTTTGGACCTTTTGTTGCCAGCATTGTTCAGCAACCGGAGAATCTTAGATCTAGGAAGTTTATTTTACTGGTGAGATCATTTTTTCAATGAGGTTTTTGATAAGATTAGTTTAATGATATGTTATCTATCAAATATTATGTTATATAGTGTTATAGTTTATCTAAAATTTTTATAGAATATATTGTTTACATTCTATATACATTACTTTTACATTGATGGGAAATAGATTTTATTAGATGAGCATTGGTTGTTGTGTTTAAGGTTGATCACAAGGAAGGTCCTGTGTACTTGGATGCAGCTGAAGAGAGTCAGTGTAATTGGATGATGTTTGTACGCCCAGCTATGACCTACTCAGAACAGAATCTAGTTGCCTATCAGTATGGAGCCGATATCTACTTCTCTTCTATCAAAAACATTGATGCTCGTCAAGAATTAAAGGTTAATAGCTGCGATTAAGTTTAGAGTACAGTTATAATAAGTTTTATATTGTGTAGATTAAGCAATTAAGCAAAATTACAATGGAATCCTTGTGTTTCTGTTGATAGGTTTGGTATGCAGCACATTATGCAGAGAGACTGGGAGTGTCTGTATTAGAACCTTCACCAATTGAAATGAAAGGTTTGTATTTTATATCTTACCATTCATTATTATTTTACCCTATATTATTTTAACAGCGATTCGTTTT
Organism: Oconnorella tubifera; assembly: GCA_034700105.1. Lineage (NCBI taxonomy): Eukaryota > Metazoa > Annelida > Clitellata > Enchytraeida > Enchytraeidae > Oconnorella > Oconnorella tubifera. Next base: position 5,532 of record JAQIXG010000287.1, read on the forward strand.
TGAGATGCTGAATAATTATAATGAATGAATCTTGTTGGCCACAGCTGAAGTTAGTAAGAATGAACTATTTCATGTCTTATATAATCAGACATTTTTTATTTACTCTCATTTTTTTTATTGGCTTTGACTTTGCCTTTTTTATAAATGCGTATTGATGTTTTATGTTTGAATTTATTGTTTATCAGTAAACAGTTATAGAAACAGTTAAATGTATTAAAATAATATCTATTTATTTATTAAATAGATATAACATTATGCTGATATAATGCTGATATTTTAACAATTAAACGTACTTAAATGTTTTGCAATTTATTTATGTAGCAATGGATGAAGCTGAATTATTGTGGCCTTGTTTCGAATGTTCTGAAAAGTTTCGTACGTCTGCACTTCTGCAGAAGCACTTATCCGGGCACGATGATGTCAAGAATATCATCGTGACAGGCGATGTCAGGAATGACGGTGAGCAGAAAGTTATGTCGGGTAGGAGGTGTCAGAAAAGAGGTCGTCCGTCAACTAAGAGTCGCGATGTCAGTGAAGGAGTTCATGATGACAACTCTCAGGTTTAGAGACTGGTTTATTTTATTGCGAAGCTTTTTACCTTCGTCATAACTTTTAAGCAGTTCAATTTTTTAGAATTTCTTGTAAACTTGACATAGTGTATACTAAATATTCATTTTTGTTGTACATAGTCAGATAATGTTGAAGGAATATCCGGTGATAATTCATCTTATCGTTTTCAATCTTGGAAAAAGAAAACTAAGAATCTCTACCTTAACAAGTAATAAGATATTTTAATTCAATGCTAACTTTTTTCTTTTATCATTCGATTTGTTGCTGATATTGATTATATTGTTCATTATATTTGCTATATTATAGTTTTGACTAAGATATTAATCGATATACAGAAATATGAGATACCAATAAACGCGGATATTCATTGCATTGAAAATAAATTTAAACGTTTTAATTTGTATTAAAAGCTCTCTCTGCGAGTAAACGTATTTTAAGTTGAATCATTTTATTCAGTTTGCTAATTTAATATTTAATTGCACATTAATTGAAAAAATATCACCATTATCTTGATTTTATCCTCTTCATTTTAGTGTTGCTATTTTGTTGATATAGAATGAGAATAAAATACAATAAGGACCCAATAAAGCGCTCGATAAAGATGCTAACGAAGCGTTCGGCTAACCTAGAGTACGAGTGGGCTTGCTCTAACTGTCCCCTCATGTTTGATAATCCAACTCTGCTCAATCTTCACACACTCACTCATGCAGCTGAGAATATAGATCTCTCAGACACAGGAGATCCGGCCGCTTTAACTTATGGGCCGCTGAAAATTGATGATGGTGCGATTTTATTTGTTTATTTAAAATAGTGTCTGTCAAAATAAGAAATAAATAAATCTTCAATAGAATCAGAAATTATAAACTGAAATTGAGGAGGGTTAAAGTAAATAACGAGCAAGGATTTGTTTACTGTTAAATAAATGTATCTCTTTTTGAACAAAGCTATGTTGACACATTATAGATAACTGTTAGTTCAAAAGGAAAATTATTGAAAGATGAAATACTATCAACACTTGATTTCTGAACACCCAATTTACCAAATGACCTTAAATAGCCTTTTCTTCAATAACATTATTTGAAAATTGCATTTAAGTGTGTATTGTTTTATTTTATTGGTCTTTTCATATTTGATTTTTGTGGTTCTGGCATTTCCAGGTTCATCGTGTCTAGATACTCTTTCGTATTTATTCGACTCGTCAGTGAGTAACGTCACCATGTCGTGCCCAGTATGTAAGCAAATGTTTGCGTCACGTAAAGATCTCGTTGATCACGCTAGTCAGCACGCGACACGCAGACCTAGACGTTATCTGTCAGTAGATCACGGCAAGTCTCACAGATGCACAAGTTGCTCGAAAGCGTTTCGTACGAAAGATAGATTGAGTAAACACATGTTGTGTCATGGAGATGATATAACTAAACCAATTGAGTGTGAAGTGAGTAACCACGATATTCATTATTCAGTACAGTTATGGCATAGTTCTTTAATTCTAAAAAATACTGTGGCTCGCATATACTCAATATTAAACTGTTAAGCATCTCATCAGGATATTAAATTGTACTTTATAGTAAGTTTTTTTCACTTAAAAATTAACAAAAATAGTGTTATTTTAAGTTCTATAAAAAGTTAAGATATTTGTTTTATAACTTATAGCTTATGGTGAAGCGATTTGAGTGCTACAGTAAGAATGTTAGCTCCAGTGTTCAAGTCTTGTCTTCTTTGCAGGATTTCACTGACTTTCTTCACGCTTTAGCTAAATGCCTTAATTATCTAAATGGCAGTATTAATTAACAATTATGTATTAGAGGTTTTCTTTTTAAATTTAATATTAGTTACTATCTTAGTCTATATTTGTGAACCTATATTTATTAAACATTTTATATAAATGAATATAGATTTGTAAGAAACGCTTCATGAATAACTCGGCATTGTCTTGTCACATGAAAATTCACAGTGGAAGTAAATACTATCAGTGTTCACTCTGTCACGAAGGCTATGATCAGGTTACGGAACTACTAGTCTAAGCAGGATTTTAAATTTAAATTATTATTATTATTATATTTACTTTGGTACGAAAACTGGTAAAGAACTGTAAAATGTTAAGATTTTATTTAAATAGAATGGCATATTAATGCATATTTTTATTTGGACTTATTTCATATATGTTTTATAAGTTAAAAATTGATTCTATATAATCATTCTATCAATTATTAATAGATGAGGTCAGGTTTAGAGTTATAATTAAGGTTAAGTTTAGGGATTGTTAAATTTATTAAATGAATAGGGGCTGATTTGTTAGTGTAGTGTATTCGGAGCATTTTATCGTGGTACCCTATATAACATATCCTTTTGTATATTTCTAATCTTCAGATAAATGTGCTACGCGTGCATGCACAGAGCCACGCGGTCCAGGGTGTCTTTCCCTGTCCTGAATGTCATCGTACATTCGAGTCGTATGACTTTATACGCAAACACTTGCGAACTTTTCATCCGGCTAAAATATACAGCTGCACTTTGTGTTCAAAGAAGTTTCCTCGCATGGATAAACTCAAGTTGCATCAGTTGAGGCACTCAACTCACAGAGAATATATGTGCGACTTGTGCGGCAGACAGTTTAAACGCGTTGATAAACTACGGGAACACATTAAACGCATGCACAGTGAAGATAAGGATGAGAGCAATGTGCCTAAGGTTAATAGAAGACTAAACAAGTCATTGGATTCTTTTACCAGCAGCAGGGTAAGTTTATATGAATAATTATTCTTATGGGAATGTTTTAATGTAGATGCAAGTTGTTGAGTAGCAATGTAGTATTGGCACACTGAAGGGCAAAGGGGGGCACTTACCTAAACTACAAAATATTTTGAATTTCTGATTTTGTTTGAAAAGATATTTTAATTGACTTTTATAAGATATTCAGAAATGCTGACCTAGTTAAATAACACTAGTTATATTGTTGAAAAATAGTTTTAATAAAATAGTTACTTCATTCTCTTTAGGATCAAGCATCGGCTGATTACAGTCGTTATATCTACAAGTGCCACACTTGCATGCTTGGGTTTAAACGTCGTGGCATGCTTGTTAATCATCTCAGTAAGCGCCACCCATCCATCCCCCTCAACACAGTCGCTGAACTCAGTCTTCCTATCGTTGTTTCTCATCGCGACTACTTCTGTCAGTACTGTGATAAGATCTACAAGTCAAGCTCAAAGCGTAAACTGCACATCATAAAGACTCACCCCGGTGCTGAACTCCCAGCCAGCTCCCGTAAAAGAGATACCTCGTCCAATATTGATTTCCCTGGCAATCCAAACCCGACGTTCTCAGTGCCGGTAAGCAACGTCACGACTATGCCACATCCATGCGGCTATTGCCACAAACAGTACGCCAGTCGCGCCAAGCTAATGCAGCATCAGCGTAAGAAGCATCCTGAAAGTACAAAACAAGCAAGAACTCAATCAATCCAGTGCGTTAATGAAATGAGAGCTAAGAGTGATATGGTTGAGACTGATTTATTGACTCAAGCGATGAGTGAGCTGACAGAGTCATACGGCGAGTATCGAGTCATAAGCGGCTCCCAAGGTGGTCTTAGGGGGGCGGAATATCAGACCGTTGTGATAAATACTGGGGGAGGGGCCTCATTTGTACAAACAGTGGATGGGGGGGCATCTGGGGATGATTTATCGCAGTTTGTACAGTTTCATTCTGGTTTGTCTCAGGGCGGAGGGGCCGGATCGCATATTATTCACGCTGTGCCTATTGGATTACAGTCGGCTGTGCTACAGCGGTCATGGACTAATGCGGATAATTTTCAACAGTATTGAATGGATAGTTTGAATAAATAATAGGTAGAATAGTAAATATTAATCTGTACAGATTGAGTTGTAGATCAGTTTATGCTTTGTTTGGTTTGTTAAGTGACAAAATAAATTGAAACTTTTGAGAAAGAATAGCAAAACATTTCAATTGTAGCAGTTTTATGGATTAAAATTATTATTTAAAATAGAGATGTTTGTAATGATGTTTGGGAATAAAAAATCACATGGTTTATTATTTAAATAATGCTATAATTCTACAGTGTAATTCATGAAAGTAAAATTTTATAATTGTCGAAACATTCGACTATGTTACAAAATAAAATGATCTAGTCAAGTTTATTAAATTTTATCTCTTGTTAAGTTTTTAAATTGACGCATAAGTTATGATGACTAGTTAATGGACAATCCTATTATTTATAACTAATTTGAAATCTGCAATTTTATTCGCATTTTATGTTACATTAATAATTAAAATCATTTGCATCAAATATAATTTAGAAAACGTAATACCAAAAATGTCAAGACAGATCTTAGAACTTTTGTCTATTGTTATAATGAAATTTATACTTATTACTGAAATGCTAATAATTGAAAGATAACATTAAAATTACAAAGGGTAGGAAGACTAGGAGAGTTTGTGGATAATGATAAGCTTGCGTAAGATTTGAGTGAAGAAGTATAGTTCAAAACAATCATTTGTTTATAAGTTACTGAATTTTGAAAGTTTGCAAATCTACATCTATTTCTGATCATTTATTTTATTTAATGTTAGACAATTTTATTATCAGTGCACACACTCTACGAAATTAAATCATACAACATGTCAGATCCTTCAAATAATATAAAATAACATATTAACTTATTAAAGTATTTAATATCTACTTGATAATTCTAACATTAATGACATAAATAGTGAATATACAGTATATACAGCACAAAAGTAAAGGGTTATAATTATAGCTACAGTAATGTCTAAATAATAACATAAAACAAACGATAATTAAAACAATTACAACTTTAGAAAGCCTTTCTGCGATAGTACGTAAAAGTTGGACTGGGAGAACTTAATAATTTCTTTAGTATCGGTGGTTTTCTAAATTCCCAAATTGGTTGCCCATCGGAGTCTTGTGATCTGGATCTAAACAACTGACAGTCTCTAAATGAATCTAAACCCAAGCCAAACTGATCTTGTCTTAAACCAACTCTGTCGAGACTGTCACCCGCTATAAATAAAGAATTTTTCTGATCAATACACGAGCTGAGTGCAGATCCATCAGTTTGGTGTCTTGCATCGTGATATGAAATGTCATGATCAAGGTTTGATGTGTAGTCGCTGTATGATCCCGAGGCCTGACTGCTGTCCAAGAAATCGATTATATCCCTCTTTCTCTGCAAATTAAGTTACAAAGTCGTTAATAAAATAATTTAGAACAATTCTATAAATATAAAATTTAATTGATCAAAATTAAATTAATAAGTAGTTCATTAAAAAAGATTATTTGGGATATTAATCATAGTCGACTATATCCATAAAAAATCAGTAATATATTGTGAATATTCTGAATAATATTATACAGAATTAACAATATAACAAAACACGTTCTTTAATTATGTCTTCGACATCAATTCCCAATGATAGCACTTATAATAAAACGTTTAATTTTAAACTTTGCAATTTAAACTTACTGCAGAATAATCAAGAAGGTCCTCATGAGCAGGTAAAGTTGCACTTGAATGTCTGGACTGATTCGCTAAATAAATAAAAAAAATGAAAAAGTTTATTCACAATTCAAAGGGTCTCTGTTTGAAAGCAACATCTATAATTGTTTACATAAGATTCTTCATCACAAAATATATGATTATAACGCTCTTTAAATTCTGCATACGATGATTATAATATTTTATGAAATAGAAAACGCATCATTTACAGATATGAGATGAAGTTGGATATATGCCTGACTCCGGTACTCTCATCTTGCATTGTTGTACCATAGTGTTTACTTCAATGAGTACATTGGGATTGATGATATTGTGCAGGACGCTTGCAGGCAGCACTGGCTCTGATTCATACAAAAATTAAACATTTAATTATAATATTAGTGTTAAATATTATTTTTTAAAAGAAAAAATATAACATACAGTATATGTAATAAAAAAAATAATAACACTCGAAGTGTAACTCAATATTAATTGAATCTATTTTATTAATACGATAATCGCATTTTTTATTTATTTAATCCCCATTGCAAAGATATAAAATTTCAACAATAAAATTAAAACAATCAGTTTAATTTTGAAGTAAATGCTTCAATGTCTCTAACTGCAAAGTTAACACATATCTCAAACAGTAAAAGTATAATGACAAACAAAACACAAGATTTTGAAACAGAATCATACAAAAGTCAATCCCACCTCGATCCCTTCCACTTCCTCTCTCAGATTCCGTTCTTGTTCTATAATCAAACGCAGCATTTGATTTACGAGATGATGCAGATGAATGGAAAGATTTATCTCTATCCATGACACAATCCTCAAATCCATGCCTCCTTCCATCACTGCTAACTCCTTTATTTTCATGAAAGGGTCGCCTGTAAACGCTCTCATATCTTACATCTTGATTGTATTCATGTAAGAGGCGCTGTTTGCCAATGTTGTCACACGTTGAATCATGAATCCAATGTAATCTGTCGTCTAGTTCTTCTTGAGAGTAATATCTATCCCCAGGTCTCAACCCCTCCCTCTCTCCCAAACCCTCCCTTCTTGCCAAATTAGCTTGTCCTTCATTTCTAAAATAATCATACTCTTCTTGATTTATTTGTCGCATTTCTTTATCTTTCATTGAAAGCTGAGCAAAATTCTTTCTTTTATCATCGTAGAATGAATGCTGATTAATGTCTCTCAAAACTCTTTCATTTTCACTCACAAATTTCTGATTTGAGAATTGGTTAAAATCGCTTCTCATTGAACTAATATCATAGTTCTGAAAATCCTCATTGGGCAAAACTTGATTAGCATTGAGACTAGATCTTGATACAGAAGGAAAACTGACAGCATCGTATGACTTTGAATAATTACCTGCAACCGAAACTCTAACGTTCTTATCAAGTGATTTTCCTATGTTCTCAATGCCACTTGCCACTGGAATGATTTTAATAGCATCTGTTGAATGCCTTTCATCACCACGCAGCATTGATTTCACATACTCATTATCTTCTACTTCAAATGAAGCATTTTCTTGACCAGGAATGTTATCAGCACATGAAGTTCGAATTTGTTCATTTCCGCAAGATTTTGATACAGAATTTGTTTCAGGATTCTTCCTGGTGTTTAGCCCACAAGCTTGACAGTCTTTCAAAACAGATGATTCCGTTCTAAGCTGTGCTTGTGTGTCATCAGATGGATGTTGCTGTACTTTTAGACGTTTAGGCGCAAGAGACTGATTTGAGATCTCTGAAGTCTTGCGCACCTCATCCAGGCTAAAAAAAATAAAGAATCAGATAAAATTTTGAATTGCGTTTCATACATGATTTCAACAATATGAATAAGAAATTCTGGATATACGATTAAAGAATTAAGATCAATTATTTCAACCAATTTTATTAATTGATCTCTTTCCTAGGTTATTATTCAAGATACATACTAAAGCCACAAAGAATAGCCCCATTAATAAAAAAAAACATAAAAAGTAAAAAAAAAAGAAAATCTTTGACTACCGCAATTCCTTACTCAAATAAATATATCTTTGTAAAACATAAGCATCAGTACTACATGCATTAAAATACATTCAAAACTAATGATAAAAACAATATGGCTATTTATGATAAAGAAGATGATGACAGTGATGGATTGGTTATATACCTCTTACGTAATTGTTTACCGAGACTTTCACAAGTTTTCTTCATGTAATCTATAAAATGGAGCAAAATATCATTTGTAACAAAATTAAGAACTAAATATCAAATTTAAGAACTAAATGTCCAATAAACTTTGTAGCCATTACAAAATTTAATGAAACATATGCAATGACACGAGATATAAATTGCCATTTTACGAGTTGAAACTAAAAACTAAATGAATATAATAAATATTTGATTCATACAGTTTGAGCATTAAAACTTTAATATTATAATACTTGAATATCCCATAATATTCAATACTAAATCATAGTGTTAGATGTGTCAATTTTAAATAATCAATTTCAGTATTAATCAATACAAATCACTTTCATTTTATCTTCAAGTCAAAAAAGATAGTTTAAATATATATATAAAACAAATACCATTTGAAGGAAAATATCTTTTGAGATCAACATCTAGACCTTCAGTAAGCTGTTGAGCCAGAAGCTCTATATCAGGAGACTGGATGAAACAAATACAATTACAAAAGAAAGTGCCATCTTAACTTTTAATAATAAAAATCTGTTCTTTCTCTCTAACACTTTCTGTATCACACATTAAAATAAACAGTTTGCGATGCAAATATTACATAACAGAACTTTTAATCTTTAAGATAAAAGTATAAAGAAATTAGAATCCTCTTGCTATTCACATTTGTTGTAGTCTTGTTAAAGATGGCAAAGATGGCAATACAATAAAAATAAGAGTTAATAATTGTTACAAATCATTCTATTTAGACCAGCGGTTCCCAACCTTTCTGATGCTGTGACCCCAGGCTAACATTTGCCAAGTTGTAGCGACCCCAAGGATAAAATTTTAAAATTGTGTCGACCCTAACACAACAATTTGTTATAGTTTTTGGTCAATATTTTTAAAATTCAGTTTGCAAAGGAATAGAATGTTTAACTTTACATTTAAAGTGTGTATTGTACACACTTTAACCGTTTACTTACTGGCCGACGCGCGACGTTATAGCTCTGAATTCCCGAGACTTATCTCAATTTTTTTTAAAAATTGACAAAAAATAGCGACGTTTTTAAAAATCTGTATCTCAGCAACCCTACATGATAGAAAAATAATTTTTGCATCATTTTCTTCGTTAGCTTCTGAACTTTCGATTGAAAGCAAAAAGAATTGAAAAATGATTTTTATTTTTTATTCTAGGGCATACGTGCAACATTACCCCTAAATTTGCTTTGAGGACAAATAATCTGCCTTGAAAAGTTTCAGATCAAAAACTTTCTGTGGGCAAAGTTGTAGAGAATTTATTTCTGAATATTTTAGGATAATTTTTTTCATACTTGGATAAGGGATAGCTGTTGAGGAGAAGTTTTCGTGAGGCACCCCTCAATTACTTTTTTTGAAATCGAAATTTCTTCAAACAAAGTCTAATAAATCATGCTAAAGTTCATTACATAACAAAATGAACACAAAGAATATTGTAGCTGCTTTTATTGTGACCTAGCTAGCTGTAGACCTAGGCCTACTATCTCGGGCCGATAAAGGCCGTCTGGGAAGTAACCTATTTGAAAAATCCGGGCCGATAAAGGCCGTCTGGGAAGTAATGCATTAAATGTATTGTGCAAAATTTAAATGTACAATGTACGTTGTACATTGTTACAATGTACAATGTACGTTGTACATTGTACAAAACCTGGTTTTTATTTTAAAAAATTAACTCTCAGAAGGTCTCAGGCGACCCCTGGCAAATTGGCAGGCGACCCCAGTTGGAGTCGCGACCCACAGGTTGGGAACCGTTGATTTAAACAGCGATTTAAATTTATAATCATTCAATTCATAAGTTAAAGGTAAAAACATTATAAATATACTATGTCTGTTGTGAATAAACTATATAAAATATTAAACCTACTGATGGAAATATTTCAGAAATAGACTGGCTTTGACTAGCTTGCATTTTCGAGGAAATAATTTCTGCATTAGTTCTTGTTGCAACAGGTTTCTTGGTAATACTATACAACAAGATAACACAGTAAGATTGTATTAATTTCATTAAAATGTGAAACTTATTTAAATGATATACAAATCAGTGACATAATAATCAAGGTACTGGCATAAAACAATTGTATAGATACCACAGATAATTGTCATTCCAAATCTTTTATTGAATATTTTCAAATCTTATACACATTAAACTACTGCTAATAAAATTTAAAAAAACAATTTATATCATAAAAGGTTATTGTCTGCATTACAACTAGCAAAAGATATTGACAACATAGTAAATTTCTTTTAAAACTTTACAAATATACTGACAGAGTTGTAACCCTAATTATCAACTTCGTATCTTTGATATCCATTTGCATTTAACCATGCTAGAAAAACAGAAAAAACGTACGATGTCCTATCTTCATGTTTCTTCTTGGTTTCTATTGCACTACGTTTATTCTCAATGGCAGAAGTTGATGAAACAAGTTTATGCAATCCATAATTTTCATCAACAGCGTTAGACTGATTCACTGCAATAGTAGATATTACATTATATTCGACATAAACAAAATAATTAACATCATTTTCTTCAGTATAAGTAATGGTGCAAAAAACATTTGGTAAAATGATAATCTATTAATTATATTAGTTTCTTTTAGTTGAATGTAATGACTAAAGAAAGAATAGCACACCAGTATTTTGATCACATTCCTGATCCACTGGCCTATGAACAGTCTCTGACTTCTTCATATTACCAAAAAGGCCCAGGCCTAATCTCATCTAAAATGAAATTATAAATAATATTTTTGGACAAATCTTATTGAAACAATCTTACTGAAACAATCTTAGTAAAACAATCTTTCTGAAACAATCTTAGTAAAACAATCTTTCTGAAACAATCTTACTGAAACAATCTTACTGAAACGATCTTAGTGAAACTATCTTAGTAAAACAAACTTGTTAAAACTAACCGTGAGGCGATTCTGTGACATGACGAAGGTATTAGAGAAAGAACGTTTCTGAAGCGATGCAAAGTTATCGACTGACTGCACTAAGCTCTTAGTATGATTCTTAGCAGCTGTGTCCTTTGTCATATTCCTACTGGCTTTATTCTTTATTACAAATACAAAAATTATATAAATCAAACAACAGACTTTACTTAAATGTTACAAGAAGAAGAATGGTGAGAAGAAGCATGATCAATTCAAATCTATTTTGTAATATTATTTTATGTTAATAAATTATAATAACATCTGTATTCAGAGACCAAGTTAATGTAATTCAATATCAATTGGTGCATAAAGTACTGGAACAAGAGTAAATTTATAAAATAAATAATACTGAATGTAGAAATTTAGACATATAAAGCATAAAGCATAAACACTTTAGAACTTTAAGACCATAGAATAATAAAACAAAAGAAAATAAACTTATAAATTATTCTACAAAGCATTGCATGCACAAAAAACTTCACAGCAATCATGAAGGCCTAATTATTTACTATTTATTATTTCAAAACTGCAATAAAACAAAACTTACAAACTGATCATGATGAGATGCTTTATGATGTCTCTTCTTTTTCTTCCTTACTTCAGAATTCTCTTTATCGTGATCCATTTACTCTAAAATGTTGACTTACAACAAATGCTTTTGATTCTTTATTTCATTAATAGGCGTATAAATAAAAAAATAGACAAAGCCTATATTATAATTTATAAATATTATAAATATTTCAGTGATAAATATTTTTATTAGACCCCAAATGATAGACTACGATAGGCTTAGTTAATTAGGCTTGTACATTCATAGTAAAAATTCCTTTATTTCAATTGAATTCCTTAATATTAAACCCTAAACTTTTATTCTTTATTTATTTAATAAATATTTAGTATATTTATTATATTTAGTAAATTAGAAGAATTAAATTAATTTTATTTATAAATATAAAAAAATAATACAAAAATTAAAGAAGACAGTTTGACGCCATAATCACCAGTATAATATTTAGCGCTTCATAATCTGAGGAAAGCCAAATTTATGCTTTCAATAATAAGCTAAAAAGCAAATAAAAGACATTACAGTGTCAAAAATCCAAGAAAAGCCAAAACAATAAGTCCAATAAGCCAAGAAGGGTTAATTAATAAACGGATTTAAATTACAGAAAACAACAGAAATGTCAATATAAGAAATCAAAAACGTGTAAGAATATAAGAAACCAACCCGAGAAGTGATAAAAGTCAAGAAAATACAATTACATCGCGAAAATCTTAATTGCTTACTTGACTTTACACGGATCAGATACAATCTAGCCGCGTTACATACGGAGATACAGACATACATTTATACTTAATGATGACCGGTCTCTTCGATACATAACGATTTCAATTCATATTATTTTGCTTATAGCTTAATCTAATGAGATTTAGGTTAGAAATTAGAGTTAAGTCTTTAATTAGGGTTTAGGTTAGGATTATAAATGTGTCTTAAATAAAAATAATAATATTTTCATTATAAGTGGCGCGCTTTCCAATAATAACAGCTGATATATTTATTTCACTTACTTTTTATCATTATTTTTCTTTTAATATTATATTAAAATAACGTATTAAAAGTATGCATTAATCAACTAAATAAGTTAATGAAATAAATAAATAAAATAATATATTGCTTTATGAAATATATTACTTTGAAATATATTACGTGTTATTTAGAAGGAAATCAGCTATGAATGAACTTACAATGATAGACGTTGCTCCATTTCTTGTTCCCTTCAATGGGGGACAACTTTATCGAGGATTCATTATTGTTGGTGTAAGTCTTTATAATGCGCAATAAGTTAATAATAAATCTTATAGTTTATTAACTTTGAATTCATTGACTTCCAAGACAAAAGTTAACAAGCTGAGTAGAGAATTGAAAATTTAGTGAACTAAGTTGCTTTGTAATAAAGTCTAGAGTTTCCATACTTATGTTTCCAAAATGAACCTAGATCCGGTTACTGTTCGTTACCGGTTACTTATTTTTTATGGATTTGATATGAATATGTAGATGATCGAATTTTCTTGATTCGTATGTTCAAAATAGTGCTTCGTTGTCGAGAATTTTTTATGTTTTAATAGAATGAAGAATTTTCAATTGAAATAATATTAGCAAAACCAGAAGAATTGAAGATGGCTTCTATCAATTGCGAATGGAGATTAAAAGAAATTCTGAGAGATCAGGAATCTTTAATTCAACAGGTTTAATGCATTCAATTCGTTGAATGCAAGCATACATTTATGCTTTGGGCGTTAATTAATTGAATAATTAAGTAGTAATTTTAATTAAAGTTTATTATTGAAAAATATTGAATTTATTACTTAAACATCATTATTAAAGCTACTTACTTATTTAACTGTGTATGAATAAATATACTGGCATGTGCATCCGGTGTTTTTAGGTAAATGGCTTATATAATATTATATTAAGACTTGTATTGTCTCAATTGATATAAAATAACATATAAAATAAGAAATATGACAGTTTATGCTTCATTGTTTTGTAAATTAATTGTAATATTTGATAGTTTCGTACTTTGATATGCAGAGATTGAATCAGAGTTCCTCATTGGCTGCATTTGTCAAAGAATTCACACGTATAGTGGTAGGTTTTACTTGATTCGTTTATTTACTAAAATTGAATATATTCTATTATTTTACATTGTATTTATTCTTGAATTTATTGTTAATAAGATTTATTATAATATATATAGAATTGAAAGAGATTCTCTGTTTCAGTTGCAAAATCTAGATATTCGGTATATTTCACGGTTGAAAATACTTGATTTCTTTGTTGGTATGACTTTCTTAACATTTAAGAAATTTGAGATACTGATGATAAGAACTTTTACTATTCCAGGAATGCCAGTTAGACAGTAAGAAGTTCTCTGATAGTCTTGTTCCGCTACCAAAATTTTACTCTCAGCTTTTACAAGACATCGAAACTGTTGGATGGAATAGGTTCATTCTCTTTCTTTGTAAATTTATCCCTTTAAATATTAAAACAATTTAATTAGATAAAATTTTGTAAATTAAATTGTCGACATAGCAGCAAAGCTGAGCTTCTTGTTCTTAGAACATCATTATAAAGATTATTTGAAGCTCATGTGTGGAGTTGAGATGTATTAATGCTAGATATATGAACTAATATAATTCGTTATCTTTTCTAATTAGTATGAATAGTGAGACATTTAATAAATAGTGTATCTAGAGAAATATATGATAAATTATGTAATGATATAACAGATTATCATACATTGATACGACGTTTAAACGACTCCATCTTGTTACGACTGATGACAAACAACGTGAGCACACTTTGAAAGTTCATCTTCATCATCAGGTGCTTGTCTACTCTAGTTAGTTTGGCTGCTTTCTGCACATTTTGATTCAATAAATTATATTGCTAAACTTTAATTTATGATGCTTTAATATATAAATTATATTGCTAAGCGTTCATTTAGGATGCTTTCAAATCATTTATTGCTTGTGTAAAGTTTTATTATTTAATATGTTGAAGTTTGTTGGTAGAGTAGTAAAGAAGAACTTGATTCAGAACTGAGAGATCCTGTTTCGAGTTCTTCAGCTTGCAATATTTCGCTAACTTTTTGAACCCTTCAGTAATGTTCTTAATTTGGCAGCTATGTCAGAGATGTCACTTACAAATGGTAATCCAGATACAATACAGACTGGATTACCAGTCTAATTATTGTTTAATTTGTTATTGTAATTTTTTTCACTGTGAGAGTGAAACTAAGCTAACTTGACTGAGCACTGATTAACCACCTTAATAGATTGAAAATTTCATACTCTTAGTTTAATTTAGTTTGAGTTTATTTAATGTTATAGCATCCTGCTAAGCCTCCGGACTATTGCTGTGAACTGCCGGGCTCATTTGATTTTAATTGGACTAAACAGGTAAAATCTACCGGCTACATATTATCTGCATATTATTTCTCATATTTGTAACAATTTCAATTTTTTTTTTTAACAGTGATGCAGAATGCTGTACATTGTTTAGAAAGTATAATATTAAAGATCTTATTGAAATTTGATATAGCGATTTTGTTAATTTGTCAAAATTTCTCTTTTTTATACTGTAAATCTTTGTTCTGTTTTGAAATATTAAATTATCAGTTTTTCTTTTTTGTCTTTCTTTTATCTCTATGTTGCAGAGTCATTTGTGTGATTTACTTTCACATTTCAATGAGTGCATTAAGACGTATCAAGAATTTTGGGATACCATGGATGAATTGGATACAAATACTTGTATACTTGAGCCGGAGCATCCAAGCAGGAATTCTGTTAGGCGTAGGATTGCCCTTGGTGTGTGGTATTTTGTAGTTTTCTTTATTCTAAAGTAATATTTTGAGGTATTGCAGTGAATATTGAATATTGTAATGTCAAGGTCAAACAGTTTAAATTCATAAAAAAATGATTTTTTTGTGAATTTAAACTGTTTGACCTTGACATTACAATATTCACAAAAAACGAGTAGAATTTAAAAGAGTATGAAATTTGTGTACCTTATAAGCTCTGATAAGATCAATTTGATACCTCATTGTAATAATACTTTCGTTCAGTTTTATTAGTATAATTTACAATATTTATTTTTAATTTAAATATATTATTGTTGTAGAGACAGAATTTGCGATGAATTTATATTATACTCAAAAGTGTTACTAGATTTCTTATTGATTTTATTCTAATCCTTAATATCATTGCAATTTCAATACAGGTAATAATAATTGTATTATACCGTCTTATGAACAAACATTGTGAAATCATTTTAAAAGATATTTTATTTGGCTGCTATGTCTTTCATGAACTAATTTCACTCCAGAATTAAAAGCTGTACTACTGTGCTTTCCTGTACTACTTTTATCAAACAAAACTTATTTAAACCACTTAATAAGAGGTGCGATGCCCGCTTACCCTCTGGTTCTGCACTAGGCAACTGCAAGTGTACTTTCTTTCATTCAATGTTGATGATTTGTTAAAATAAAATTCGATCTAATTGTATATATTTCTTCTTAGGCAACAATGCATCGATCCAGATTGAAGTTGATCCAAGGCATCCTCGTTTGATCCCAGATTGCAGATTTCTAGGATCTGATCAAGGTGATATGAGTGATAGATGTTTTCTGCTAGTTTACAATTTTTAATGTTACTGAATATTTGTTATGATTATATAATGATTATATTGGTGTGATAAATATGATGAGAAATTATCTTTTTGAATTCAATTCAATTTAACCACAATTAATGTCAAAAGTGAATTTAGAATGATTTTTTTAAATGAAATCTTTATACCAAGTGAAATTTTTGTATAGGGTATTAGTTGAGAAATTTCATATGTTCTTTGCTTTGATTTTTAACAATATAAACTTTCTGGTAATATTGTATAAGATGATAATACGTTGTCTTATATTACTTTCTTATTATGTTTTTTGTTATGATTTCTATTGTCAGTTACTGGACCACTTAAAGAAAACTTTCAAAGGAATGTTGTAATGTGGTAAGTTATTAAAAATGGTAAAATTATATCAATAAAAGTAAAATTAAGTATATCAATAAAAAAATTTATACTAGTAATAAAACGAATTTTGTCAATAATAAATGTTATTATATCAATAAATATACTTTTACACTGAATTATAAATAAATATTTTTAATTTAATATTTACTTTAATGAGATTCTTTATAGTAATTTTAGCATTACAACATGCTAGTTATGTAAACAAATTCATGTTTTTTTCCCAGGAGTTCAACTGACAGTTTATTACAAAATCTTCAAATGGCAATTTGCTTAGAATTTCCTTCTTTGAAAAACTCTAAGAAGGAAGTATGTGGTATCTTATTTATAAACAAACAGAAGCTAATTTTTTGTGAGCTATAACTAGCCTTAAATTTTAACATAGTGTCCTTTTTTCATAATTAACTAATCAATTTGAATCTCACTGACTTTGTTTTGTTAAAATAATAAAAATTTTGTTCTATTTTAACAGGACTTTATTGCAGATTGTGGGATCTGTTATGCTTATCGCCTTGTAGATGATATTCCTGATCAGTCGTGTGACAACAGTCACTGCGCTCAAGTCTTTCATAGAAGCTGCCTTTGTGAGGTCTGCATTACTTGTAGTGTTTCTTATTTAGCCAATTTAGCAAATCTCATCTCAATATAATTTGTATAAATTTAGATAGTTATATTACAGTTAAGGCTATCTCTAACTCTAACCCTAATGCTGCAGTAGACAAAATATTAGTGGAGATAGTGTAATAGATAAAAAGTCTGTAGAAGAATTATCTTTAAATAGTTTTGTTTGTGTATTTGATTCGTATTATGTTGTCATTTTATAAATTGATATTATTTTGTGTCATTGTTTAGTGGTTACGCTCTTTGGCTTCAACTAGATTGAGTTTTAATGTGCTTTTTGGAGAGTGTCCCTATTGTAAAAAAGTAAGTTTACCCTATTTCTAATCTAGGCCTACTTGTATTACTAACTAATACTAGTTATTATTATTACATACTAATTGTAACTTTATATGTTTAGAATTTCTAGAAATCAAATTATAAATTTACTTTCTTGAGTTTTAGTGTATTATAATGTATATTTTGTATTTTAAAAACCATATAATTATTATTTTGAATATTGTTTTTAATGTGTCATATTCTAGAAATTTAATACAACTTCCTATAATGCTTCTTTTTTGACAGATATAAATATTATTGAGACTAATATATTAAAACACTTTTTGATGTACTATTAATAATGTTACTGTTTGATTTATTCTAGGCAATTTCTGTGAAAGTGATCTCGAGCTGAATGTGACAAAGCAACAGCACATTTATTTGGAGTATAACATCTAAATTAAGTTTAAAAATTCAGCAATGAAAACGATAGCTAACAAATTCAGAGTGTAATTTTAAGTTGCAGAAAATAATAATAATAATAATAATAATCAACCAATAGTCGTTTTTTTCAGATCATGTAAAAATTATAACAGAATCTGAAACATAATATTAGTTAACAATATTTATTGTTGTGGGGGGGTTTGTATGACCCTTTGCATCCAACCTTGTTACTGATTTTTTACCAGAAATTAAATATACTTACACCACATTCTCAATTATATTAGAGAAACTGTGGGATCCTATATTTATATATTTATAATTATTTAGGAAAATATATCACTGAAGCGGAAACTTGTGAAGTCACTAAAACTTATCTTTTCTAGTATACCCGATAAATTTTTAAAATTTATTTTATTGAGAATGTTAGCATTCAACTGCATTCACATTGATTTGATAATAAATAATAAGCATGCTTATAATTTTAAGTCTAACTATTCTGACTTAATTGGCTATTTGTTTAAATATAAATAATTCTTTGTGAAAATATTTCAATATTTTATGGCTCGTTTGTAAATATGTTTATCAAATTTCTAATAAAACGGATTATAATTAAACTTGTTACTTTTATTGTCATTTAATGATTAATTGTATAAAATATGCAAATAATTTTACAAGCTATTTAAATATAATAAGATATAAGTATTTATAAGATTGACATATTCGAGATTAAGCGTGAATTTCAGATAATTGTAATCTCTTTTTAAAATATCTTGAAGGTTTTTATGCAAGCAGACTAAAATTAATTAATTTTTTAATCAATAATAATTGCAGAATATTCTTTTTAATGTTTTAATCAAATATGTTTTGCAAATTTGGAAAACTTGACAAGATTGCAAACTTTAATCAATTCTTTTTCGCACTTGCTTCAATTACCGCGATACTGCAACAGCGGCAACTGCCAACTGTATAGCATCTGTCATGATGGGAGGGATTTAATGATTGACAGGAGGTGATACGGGACAAGGCTAGTCTTCACAAAATGACGAATTGACGCTTAAACATTTAAACGTCTCAATCAGTTTATTTAATTAGAGATTCGCTTCGATATCGTTTATATTCGCTAATAGCCTTAGTTAAAATATTAGATTAAATTTGACAGAGTAGAGATAGCTAAGGTTTAGTTATATCTATTTAAAGTTTACCGATTATGAGATCTATTTCGCTTACACATATTACGCATACTTGATTTTCAAATAAGCCTAGATAATAGGCTTATATTGTCTTTGGAATTTGTTGGTCTATTCATTTAGGCTATAAAATATATTATTACTGTAAGAAAGTTAATTTAGGCCTTATACTTATATGAACGCATATTAACAGATAAACATTTATTTCATCATATAGCTACTGCAGATTTAGACTGGCATTTGAAATTCTTCGACATCATTAAATTATAACAAGAGTATTATTCTATTAACTTGTAATTACTAATCTCCAAGATCTGCTATATACAGTATATACAAAGGAGAGAGTCGAAAGATTTGATTATAAAAATAGTTTAAACCAAGAAGGATAGCAAGAATTTGTATAGAAGCTTAGATATGTATGGCCTCGCGCGAAATTTCAGTGATCCTTATCAGTCATCGAATCACTCAGTCATTCACTCCAATCCACATCACATTGCATATCCACAGGGCTCCACAGGCCCCCACAATCCTCTCGCCCCCATGTACATGAACTCCCCGGATGCCCCGATGACGGCTGCTGCCTTTAGTTACGGACAAATGTCCGACTATTGGCCAACAACTGGATTTGGACCTCGCTCGTTTTCAAACACTCCAACACTGCAAAGCGGTCAAATAATGAACGATGTTTTAAACCGTTGCAATATGGGATTAATTGATTATAAAACAAACGAGTCGTACTTTACTCAAACAATGCAGCAACAACAAGTATTTAACAAAAGTCGGTCGTCGGGGGGCTACAGGATGCTGTCGTCCTGTCTACTAGCTACTAGGTCGGCGAAACTTTGCGACGATCAGAGTGAGGATATTTCACCGACCGGCTCACGAGTGTTACAAGCAAGGGACGAAGATGACGATGATGAGAATGAAGACGGCGGACAGCGGGGATTTTTTTCGTATTCTGGAACGAGCTTTCCAGCGATGTACGGAGGTTCACAGATGAAGGATTGCCAGTCGCCCGCGGGAGATGATGGATTAGATGCTAGATCAAGCAAGTCGTATGGTAATATTTCTTTTATGAAATTATTCTTAGTACCGAAGCTTAGAGAAATAAGTTTAATGATGATCGACTCAATGAGGGATCTTGAAATTTATGTTAATTAGGGCAGGAAAATTGAGTCAACGTGGAAATCTCTTAAGTTTATTTATTTTATGGCAAATGAGTATTTTAAATAATAGTTGCATTTTGAAACAAGTGCCCAATTAATTTTTGCACAATTTTTTGTTTAATCATGACATATGACTAAACAAAACTATATTTAAAACATCACCTTTTCAGAACTACTTTTAAAATATCACCTGTTCGGAAGCTGTTTTACAAGAAATATGTATTTAGTGATGTTTATAGTTTGTCATCCATCAAAGTTATTGCTAAGAAAGTTTATTTTTACAGAAAGTTTTTAAAACTTTCGAATGATTTTATACAATCATTATATTACTATCCTGGGCCCGTGCTTAACTTCAGAAGTTAAATAAATGAGATTAACTTATAAATATATTATAACTTCTATATTAATTATGCTATATTCTGTGCTACTCCTAAAAATAATATAAAAAGATAATATAATTATTATGTTAGTACTGATACAGTATAATTCACTGTATAATATATTCTCTCTCATTCTATCTTCTCTGTGTAAAATACGATTGTGTAAAATACACTGTAGAGTGTTAATGAGAAATTCCCGGTGGACATCAATTGATTGTAATCTGGCAATTTTGACACTCGCTGCTTCAACTCAGGGAGCATGAAATCATTTATAAACGTTAATCCTCACTGGTTCTCTTGAGACTGAGACACAAGACTAGTTCTTAAACCAAAACTGTCATCGTGTCATTACATGTATAAATTACGTAAACAAATTGTATATATTTAATACAATTCAGACTATTATAGTGCATGTTTAAATTGATTTGAGCTTCCGTTGTAATGAATACCTAATTAATTCAGTTTGTTTATAATTTGGCTCTGTAACTTTACATTTTTTAGAAGATTCTTATTATCTACAGCATTAAACTTTTTAATTTAACCAGTTAGTCTATAATGAAAATGTCTATAAATAACATTTCTGTATAAAGTTGAAATTATGAAATAGATTCAAGTATAGAATATTAAGTATTTACAATTAATTAGTTGAAAAATAATATTTTCAGCTCGTCACTGCAATGTTTGAGACAAAATTCATTTAATCTCAAACACAATTATCATTTGATTTGGGTCTTGATTATGTATACATATGCATTCAGGCCTCTATACCAACAAGCTACTTATATAAGCGTATTCTTCAGATAATATAAACTTTAAGAAAAATGTATAAATGTTACATCAACAGAGATAATAGTATGAAGCCCATCTGTATAATAATTTTAAATGAAATTGTTTTAAACTATAGCATTAATAACTACTAAACAAATTATCTCATATTCCATTACTTTTTTTCTTTTCGATGATCTGTGGACTTATAAATATTATTTCTCTTTTGTACACGCATAAATCTAAACACATAAAAGTAAACGTGCCTGAAAAAATGATCATACTGGACAACATAGAGTTCATTGGATAACAACCGCTGTTCGCTACATCTGCAATAGTTCTGCACCGCTGTGTCTCTAATTCTTCTCATAACGATCCAGTGGATCGTTGATTCAGCTGTTTCCTTTCCTCTCTCATCTTCAGCCCCACTCTCGTATTGTTGTAGCGAAAATCGTCAAGATCTGAAGCGCTTGAAGTTAAAGAACATCTCGTGTTACAATGCACCATGAAAGAGTCTAATTACCTGAACCGTTGAGAGCTGGGATAGAAGCGCTTTATATTGGGTCAAAGTAATGTTAATAAGTCACATGGAAGGTGGAGACAGGTTGTTTTCAATGAGCTGTTTTATCTTTGGCCGTTAAGGTATACCAGTTAACAGATTGTATCAATCCTGTGACTGTCAACAGAATTGAGTGCGAATTGATGACAACAAATGTTCTCTACGTTCAAGGAATAAAATGATTAATCAAGTTTATTTAATTAGGCTTATGTTCAATTGCAGATATTGCAAATGCGGGATATATGCAAAAGTCATAAAAGTTGGATGTCATTCATTGCAAGTAAATTAATAATACTCGAAGAATTACATATTTTTTATTTTATATAAATTATCAAATGCAAAAATATGTTATTCCTTAATTGCAACATTTAAATCAATTAAGCCAATCAGTATTATTCTTTTATATAAATAAAATATTGTTTCAGGTTCAGATGAAACTGACGAAGCGGAAACGGAAACAGGAGTGGCTGCCCACGGGAAGCCCCGGAAAGAACGTACTGCATTTACCAAACAACAAATCAGAGAACTGGAACGAGAGTTTACTTCCCACAACTACCTGACACGACTTAGACGCTATGAGATAGCGGTGTCCTTAGATTTAACTGAGCGTCAGGTTTGAATTACTAGAAAAAAATTTCATTATGTTCATAATAAAAATATGTTAAAACTCATTCAAAATCTTTTTAAAAGGTTTTAAATTGTTTGTCCGGTGTATTTAATACTGTGTACGACAGTTGTACAATCCATATAATTTGATTTGATGAGTGTGTAAATAAAATTTAGTTCGACGTTGTTAATTTTACAACGTTAATTGTGAAGCGTTAATTAATCACAGCTGTGTAATAATAATTACTGACATCATTGTACAATACTTCGTAATGTATAGACTAAGACTTGTAACTGACGAGTAAACGTGTATCGGTTATCAGGGAAGAAAAATATGTTAATTAATATTAAAAGAAAAAGAAAACATTTTTGTATGGCAACTTGATATTGTGCTCAAGTGACGGAAAATGTCAACCTAAGGTTGACAATTCAGATAAAACTCAAGATGTTGTTATGATATTCTCACAATGTAAACTAAGTATTTATTTCTTATTTTCACTACATTTTCCAGCATATCCTTGACTCTCTCGGGCTTAAATCACATCCCATCCCTGATCTCACTGATAGCCTGTGAATCTCACCCCTTCTATCAATCAATCTTTGAGCATTTGTTGACTATTTTCTGTAGAAATGTGCTTTTCTCATCAACTTGTCAAATTCAATGACGTCAGAGCCTCAAGCGCTAATCATTGCTCGGGCTAACCGATAACATTGTATTTTAGCATTAGATTAGCTTTTAAATGAGCCAAATCCTTTCATATAAATGGACACGATTTATGGATTCATTGCGAACTGGATTGTTTGATTGATTATTAAATATTTATTCAAAAAATCGATAAATTAAATAATATAGTTTCTAGTAGTTTCAATAATCAATAAATTATTTGTTATATTAGCCTTAGAAGGACTTCAGTTACAATTTTTGATGATGTTATATATTCGAGAATCTTAATTAGTATTGATTTTCTTCTTTAAAATGCATTAATTTGCATAAATAATCGTACACATATTTTTGATTATTAAAACTGCAGATCTTTTACAAAATTTACATGATGTTTAGTTATTTTGTAGAATACAAAAGAATGATCAGATACAATTAGAATAATCAGACATTGGTTTCATATTAAGCAATTTAATGTTAGATTTAACACTTTCCTTTGCAATATATTTTAAATTTTATATTATTCTCATCTGTAATGTTGGTAAGATTATATTATGTAATGAACTTAAATCTTAAATCCATTTCTTAAATCTTGGATATATCATTTATATCTTTAAAAAATATTTAATTAAAAGTTCATTTTTGATATAAATCACTATTAATTCATCACATTATCACATTTTGATAAAAGTTTAATTAACAGATATCGCTTTATCGAATTTATTAATTATTGTGCCTGTAATCCAAATCCTAAACTTTAAATTAAAACAAAATAAAGATCAATCAATTGATTCTCATTCAATTTTAAATGTATTTGTTTCATGTTATAATTGAAAAACGGATGCTATAGACTTATCTTAAAGCAACTTTACCCTCTTCATAAAGAACAGAAGCCTAATCAACAGTTTTGCAAACACCCCGTCGACAAATAACTAGATACAATTATACGAGGGGTTGAATCGAACACCTTGCTCAGTTATGACGCCCCTGCAATCATAACGGTTCATGAACTTGGCCATGGGTAATCAAATCCCGGTTAAGATGCCCACAGATTTCTCCACTCGGCCAATATACCTCTAAGTAGCTTCCCCGGCCATCCCGCATCGTGTGTCTACACCTATCGACGGAAGTCAAGTTCAGTCGTAAGGACCACATCTGGTGAGATAATTATCCCGACTCAACTTTATCTCTTTTCTCGTTAGAAAGAAGTGTGTGTGAAGGAGCCACGTTGTTGTATCGACTTGACGTGGAGTGCTGCAGGGCTCGCCAAGGATTTACGATTCAACATTTTATTGAATCAATTAGGAATACTAAATTCGAAAGTATATATGGTGTATTTGTTTGCATTAAAAGCGTACCTTGAGGTTTGTTAATGAGTCCATAACAAAATAGATAATAAATTTAGAAATGAAGAGTCTTTTATAAAACTTAATATTGCATCTTTTATTCATGTCTTTTGTGTTTGCCAATCAATTCTCACTATTTCTTTTTCACTAAAGGACTTTAACTAAATTTGAATAATAATATATTTTATCATTTATTACAGCTTAAACATATTAACTGATAATAAAATCATATCGTAGTGTTAATATTAAAATTGCTACAAGATATAATGATTGGCCGGCAATAATCTCACTTTAAATTGACCATATTAGAAATTAATTATTTTAAGAATCGTTATTAGTTAAAATGAGATTAATGAGATAGTATAATTGCAGAGAGTGCGCTGCTGTCATGTTGACTAAAAAGTTCATAATCATCTTTGTAATGATTCTAGTGAACTTCAGAAAACAGTTGGGCGTGTTTTTGAGTGATAGAATATCTGTGGGGGTTGAAAGATGCTGCTTAACTCGAGAAGATTTATATTTCACGCTGGATGCAAATTATATTGATAAAATAATTACATATTAATAAGCGTGGATTACATTTCAAAGAGAACAAGCGAAATTGATTTATTTATATTAATCTACATGAATTTATCATCATATATCATGTTTGTATGCTTGTTATCTCGGCGGGTGATTTGCTAAGTAGATTAAATAGAGTTATATTAACTTTCAATGATATCAACCTAAGAAATTAAATTAAATTCAGTAATTGCGCTTAAAGAAACGAACATTAAACTATGGCGAGTTGTTTTATAATATTAAAAACGTTTGTGTCAGAGTCGAAATATTCTCGAACTATAATTATAATTGATCGTGAAGCCGAGTTTAATAATTTATAGTAAATTTTCTCATTTTATACTTTCCGTGCAATGACGCCATGTTTATTGACTCAATGTTTGAGAGCCGCGTGACAACGCTGACGATGATGTTGATGATGATGAAGTCACTTCACGCTACATCACTTAACCCTCGTTCTTTGTTTACATCCATTACTTGACGCAATGCTTTTATTTTATTGAGCCGCTCAATAACTTGTTGCCGGTGTCAAGTTTCGAACTGCAAATACATCGGCATCATGTTCGCAACAGCGGAGAGGGATAATCTGTATTTGTTTTAACTAGGATACAAGTGGTAGCAGTTATAAATTTACTACAAATCAGTTATTTTCGCTTTAATTTAAATAAGCATTAACTAAAAATTACTCCGTTAAACATTGCTTTGTTAAAGTTGAATATTACTATGAAGTTTTATTTACCTTTTCTTTTCTTTACGTTTCTGTGTGTATACGCTTATATTTTAATTTTAAAGATATATTATAAAATTCTACACAGGCAGTATATGATTTTACCTAATGCATAATATAATATTAGTATATAATCAAGAAAATTTGTAGATTTATTTTATAGTATCTGACATTTATATTATGATACGTACTACTGGAAATTTTATAAGCATATTATTATGAAAGGCAAGTTTGACATAACACAAACTGCAGTATACTGATCCTTTTTTGTAAAGAAATGAGAAAATCGGAAAAAATTGTTTAAATGTCGAAGAATATTAAAGCTACAACGTGTATAGCTAATACAACGTGTATAGCTAATACAACGTGTATAGCTAATACAACGTGTATAGCTAATACAACGTGTATTGCTAATACAACGTGTATAGCTAATACAACGTGTATTAGTTTCAAAACAATTTTCATTCTTTTCTCGAATCTTTCACGAGGCTTACTCTTTCGACGATTGAAGAAATTCTGAAAACCTATATGACTTCACTAAGTTCAAAGTTGACGATTTGTCAATAGACGTCGTCAGCCCTGATTCAGCAGTGCAAAACTTTGACGAAACTCACATTAATCATGGCAAACATACTTCAACTCAAGTAGTTTGTCGAACACATGCTGAACACATGTTAAAACTGTAGCAATTAAATCAGGAAATATGGGAGAGGGTGGTTGCGATGATGATAATAGCAATTAGCTCAAAGAAACGTTTGAATATTTTGTGTAATTGTAAAGAGCAAATTACGATTTTATTTGCATAAAATTTATAAAGATGAATAGTAAGGGCAATAGTGCATAAAGTCTAATAGAGTTAATCGTACGAGCTGCATAATAATATTCGTTCTTTTATGAGAAAAGGTGAAAATGTATGTAAAGCTCTAAATTAAAGTAGAATCAATGTTACTTTTACAATATTATTTCTGTTAGTTAACTTATACAGATTTGAGAAAATGTAATATGTGATAAAGTCAAACGGAAAACCGGTTAAAGATTAACTTTTAGTAAATTTGTTTCTTTTCTATATATACAGTAGTATATAACATATACTATAGAATATGTCATATTGGATATTACATTTTATTACAATATAATCAAGCTAGGTTAACAATAGATTTTTGCTGTTATTTTATGCAGTATCATGCATGGGGTAAAAAGTCTACAAATTTAAGACTATTGAGGTTTTAGTTATAACTTCTTGTGCAATTTAAATCAAGGTTGCATAATTGAAGTTGCAACCATGAGTAAATAAGATTATTTTATTAGATTATAACGGTATACGTATATGAATGTAATGTATACAATTTATGTAATGTTACATAAATGATACAATGCTTTATCAGTATTGCAGTACATCATAATATTTAAGTTAATTGACTAAAATTGCTTTTCGATGCTGCAACAATTTATCACTGCAGTGACTCATGGTGTCTGTTTCAATATGTCATTTATCTTCGCTCATGGATAATGCTTTGAATTATTTTCTCGTAAAACACTGAATTACTTGTTTTTCAAGTGACAGATCATTTCAATGCTCAATTGTCGCAATATCAATTTCAGAAATTTAATTGTGTTTAATTTTTTGTTACCGCATCCTTCTATAACTTTCAAATGCAACGTAATAATTCGGCATAGTAGTAATTTATGTTCTACATGCCCTTTGTATTCATTTGTACTTTATTATCCTTTTATACTGTACTGTATGCTGTTGACTATGTAACTAATTGTTATGTTTTAACGTATGCTTCGTAGATATACCGACAGAAATATAAGAAAATAAGTCTTAAAATGTTTATAGTTTTACATTGTAAAATTATTTTTTAAATTATTTTTAAATGTTTTTCTTTTTATAACTTTTTAATGGATAGGTTTACTATCACAAAATGAATGATCTCATTCAAGGCAATCTGTTATACTATTCCACTTGTAATCTATTTAATTCGCTCTACTAGGCTCTCAAACACTAAACTATTGACTTTACCGCAAAGAGATATTTCTCATCTACTAAAATGATGTCGATGAAAGCTTTATTTTCTAATTAAAATTGATCGCGATATAAAACATATTTGCCATTTATAGCGAGCAAGGAGAGAAAATCATTGTAGTAGTTTTAGATGAGGATTCCTTTCAGCAGTCACTCTGTCTAGCTATCAGCACTGGTTGCACTGCAACACTGAGATTCCAGTGAGTTGTTTAGAGGCATCCCCGACGCCGTCCCGTCTAGCACGTTTGACTGCTATCCATCACTCTCTCCACTGACAGCCCTCTCGTCCTCTCACCATCAGTCATGTTCAACTTACGGCCGTTCCCTTCTATCTCCCTTGCATCGTTGATATCGTTCTTTTTGTTGTTACTCGGGATCTCCCACATATGATTAGCGACTAGTACGTGACCCTGAGGTCACGGACCATATGTTTGTGAGCCTAGTCCTGTGGGCGAGTCATAATCTTCCTCTATAGTCAAGGATTCCCTTCCACACGGTCTTAAAAATCTACAGCACTCCTTCGCGGGCTCTCATGTGTTCGCTATTTGATTGGTTTATAAGACTTGGTCGAAAGCTGAACCTGCTGTGCTAAGCAGACTGGTTTACTGTTATGTTTGTTTTCTCAACGGTCCTATTTAAACACACTACATCAGCCGTGTCACTGCTGCATGACGTTCTCTTCCACATCTGCTTCTCTCTCTCTCTCTCTCTCTCTCTCTCTCTCTTGCTCTCTCTCTCTCTCTCGCTCTCTCCCCTCTCTCTTGAGGTCGAAACTCGTGAACTTGTCTTGGGTATGAAATGATGCAATGCCAAGTGGACGAAGAATTGTAAATGTCTACTATACGTCGCGCAAAATGAAAACAAAAATACAACGACATTCTGGTGTTGATTTCCTGCTTGGTATCAATTCCTCCACCAGACGCTGGTCGACTACGCAGTGTCAGTTTTTCGGGTCACAATCATCGCATCGTTCTCATCTCGTATTTATATCGATAGAATAAATACAAATAAATAAATAACATGTAATCTTATTCGTTTTTTCGTTATCCTGCTGTGTAGCTGTCAGATTTTTATATTCTGTTTTATTTAACTTTATTAACTGTATTCTATTAATAGTTACTAATATTACTCTTTATTTAACGGGATGTCAAATTAATATTTAACTTTCATGTTCTCTTGACTAACAGAATATTTCTTGATCTCTTTATTTTGCTTCTCACTTATTGTATTGAAATTTTTCATAAAGGCATAAAATGATTGTAATTATATACTCTTTAATTTAAAATAATACTGTTACTACAAGTCCATCCACCTTGTGAATATAATTTTACTCTGTCGACTATCTTCAGAACTGGTCTCGAAATATCGAAAATAAAAAGTTTCAATTTTCAAACTGACCTCTACCGAGTAACTTTGAATGTCAGTTGTGCTTATTTTTTTCTTAACGAAAGGCTACATATCGAAGATGAAAAGATTTAAATGTAGAAAACTTTTGAAGTGCACAAGTTTTATTTTCAACATATAAAAGTAACAATAATGTATTGAAACTTTTTCGTTGTTTTTATTGATCATATTTTTATCAAATTTTGCATTCGACCAAATTGAAAACATTGCGTCAAGTTTGATATCGTAACAAGATTTATTGCCATAACATTAAAAGTGAAGCTGTATTAGATAGACCTTATAATAGAACCCTACCAAATATATCAGTGACAGATTTAGGAGGAGCCGAAAGACATTTCCACCCCCCTCCCCTTCTATATTTTATTTGCTTGGAAAGGAATATGCACGCATGCAATCTAATGTTCAAAATAGTCAAATATAAATATTTGTTAATTTTATAACGCAATGTTACCAGATTATCAAATAGACATCATAAAGATCATATACTGTACATTTGAGTCGATGGACGCTATAGTATATATGCAATTGTATAGGCATCATTTGCACTAGTTGCTGCATGTTTATCATATTTGATTAAAACATTAAATATACCTATCAATAGATATTTTCTTGATAGACTTACAAATTATTATTGCTGTACTAGTTTCAATTCTATGCAAATTCAACAATTATTTATTATTAAAGGTTACTTGATATTACTAAACATTTACATTACATAACATTTGTTTTCATTGTTAATAGGTAAAAGTGTGGTTTCAAAATCGTCGCATGAAATGGAAGAGAACAAAAGGGACCCAGATGGCGAAGGATAAAGTGACTGGGTTACTGAAACCAGTTACAACAGAACCTCCAAGAAATTTATCAGACTCTGAGAAAGAACTTCTATGTTCAATGCCCCGACTTACATAACATTTAGTTCTTATTGTAATTATGGAAACTGTGAAAGTCTCTGTTTACTGTAGCGATAAACTGGTGTAAAGAAACAGAAGCTAGACAATAAACTTATAGATAAGCTTTGACAGAGTTACCTTGTATATTATGTGTGCCTTGGTATATTTTGACATTTAAGATATTCTGTTGTGATGTATTGATATTGTATTTAGTTAATCAATTTCATTAATTGGTCATTTTCAGTCACAAATTAGCTACATTCAGATGAACTGCAGTTAATATTCACTGTATGTTAAAAAATTTACCGTTGCGTTTA
This sequence comes from Oconnorella tubifera, assembly GCA_034700105.1. Lineage (NCBI taxonomy): Eukaryota > Metazoa > Annelida > Clitellata > Enchytraeida > Enchytraeidae > Oconnorella > Oconnorella tubifera. The sequence goes on from JAQIXG010000287.1 coordinate 36,248, forward strand.
TGTTTATTACAGTGTTTAATTAATAACATTGTTTTACACTGGTATTACATGAATACTGTATGTAAAAACTGTGAATACTGTGTTGAAATACTGTGCGTTTTATATAAATGTAAAATATTGTTGTTAAATGTATGCGATAAAGTTAAATGTATACGAGCACAGCTAAAATGCGTATCAGGACAATCGCCACCTGGAAAATCGCCCCCCGGAAAATCGCCCCCCGACATTCGCCCCCCGGAAAATC
>JAQIXG010000288.1:0-36487 GCA_034700105.1 Oconnorella tubifera
TATTAAAGCATCAATAATGCATGCATTTATGAACAGTTAACGTAATTTTGTATTTTATGTGACGTAATGCTTAATTTGTGTTTTTTTCCAATCTTTGCACTTTCATTTCATTGTAATTGTTGCACTAATTTAATTTGTACCATGTTATATTCTGCCTTTGATGACGAATAAAAATATATATTTAAGTAAATTATAGATTGATTGATTATATGATTGATTCATTGACTGATTTATTGTTTGATTTATTGACTGATTTATTGATTGATCTCTTGACTGATTTATTGATTGATCCATTGGCTGATTTATTGATTGATTTATTGACTGATTTATTGATTGATTTATTGACTGATTTATTGATTGATCCATTAACTGATTTATTAATTGATTTATTGACTGATTTATTGATTGATCTCTTCACTGATTTATTGATTGATTGTCTTAGTGATTGTTTGATTGATTGATAATTTAATTAGCATTTAATAGAGTTTGACTTGACCGATTGACTGACAGACTGGCTTATTTACTGACATTAATTATTCGGTAGATTATTAAATGATTGACAGCTGAAGACACACCCCCTTCCCTTCCATTATCAAATGTTTCTCAAGCGTCTGATCCTTTTGTCACGCCCACTTCTACAACAACCAATCAAACGACTGATGATCCGACAACGCCGCAGTGTGATTCGTCAGGGGATCGAGGGGCTTCATCATCGGGGGTCGGGGAGAATGGGGAGGAGTTGGGGGAGGGGCTGGGCAGCCCAGGAGGGGGTAGCTCTGTGGCCGGGTCGCAAGGTGAAAAGGTGAGAAATATTTTTATTTAAATTGATTTCTGATAATAATCGAAAGAAATTTTATTTGTATTTTAGTATGACTTATATTTTATATAGAATTTCTGTGTAATAAATTGTTAATATTAAAGTTTAATGTACAAGATATTTTAATAGCACTATGTTATTGTAAACAATCAATGAATATGTCTAGTAAATTAACTGCAATATTTTATATTTTTTGTTTTAATTTGACCTAAATTCAGTTTAGAACTTGTCTAGATACAGTTCTTAGATAATTAGAACAACTAGGTTTAAGGAAATGAACAAAACAAAGATTAGTTAAGCAGCGGTCTTTGTATTTATCGTATCATTATATTTATTCAGAAACTAGTCTCATTTATCTCTAGATTCCGAAACCGTTAACCCGTCAGAATTTGAGAGAAAGTTCTAAACCATCCCACTCCCATCCCGCCGGGGGAATGATTCCCCGGTCAACGCACGGGTCAACCGTCGGTCTGACCCATAGTCAGTATGGCGGGTCGACGGTCAGTCTGGCTGAGAGATCGGGGCCATTGAAGGCGGGGGATAGGGTTCTGGTGGGGGGGACTAGGTACGGGACGTTGAGGTTTGTGGGGACGACGGATTTCGCGAAGGGAGAGTGGGCGGGAGTGGAGTTGGATGATCCGCAGGGGAAGAATGACGGGGCGGTGGAGGGGAAAAGGTGGGGATTTGTTTGTGGTTTTTTTTTAGTTTAGTGTGTTTTTGATTTGCACGGTTAAGAAGACAGTTTTAGATAGCTTAGATGTATTAGGTAGTTAATGTAGTTTTACTATCAAGTAGTTTTTCATTTAGTGTTTACAGTTTAGTCATTTTTTTAATAAAAGATGCATAGATCTGCTGAATTATATATTCATTTTTTTTATATTTATTTTAGCTTTTTGTATTTATTTCAGCTATTTGTATTTCATTACAATTTTAAGTTAAATTCTGGTGAATTGACACATTACATTTAAGTAAACTTTTTAAAGTTTAAAAGAAGTTTGTTAGTGAAGCTTTTTTAACATATTAATGCTATTACTAAAGATATTTATGTGTAAATATGTAAGAAGTTATTTTTAACGGTTGTTTGTAATCAATTTTTATTATTTATTTCTCATTCTTTAACTATAACATAATTAATAATAAATATTTAACAATTAATAATTTTATCAGTAATTCATAAACTCAATAAATTCTTCACAAATCCCAGATATTTCCAATGCGCCGCCCTCTACGGGCTTTTCGCTCCCCTCTCTAAAGTCACTCGCGTGCCCGGCTCCGCGACCGTTACCACTCCTCGTCAAAGCTCAACGACATCCGCGCGATACCAAGCCTTTATGGCGACAGCGGCAGCATCGGGGAGCATTTCTAACCTGGGTGGTGGGAGGGAGTACGGGGCTCTGTCGAGGGAACGAAGTGGCAGTCAGGATTCTTTGAGTTCTTTGAGTTCGATAACGTCGAGTGCCTCTAGGACGCGGGTAAGACTTGGTATCAGAGCACTCAACGGGGCAAGTCAGGTATAGGCAGCAGCTTCTTTTTCCTTGATCTTTTTTACTCCTTTTTGATCTCTCTTTTTTCTCTTTTTTACTCTTTTGTACTCTTATTTGATCCTTTTTTTACTCGTCATTTTTGTTACTGTTTATTTTCTCTCTGGATGTAATCGTTAATCTATCTCTCTTTTTTTGCTCTTTTAGTTTCTAAAGAAACGACCAAATCTTTTTTTACTCTGTTTAGATTTTTTAATTTTAGTATTTAGTTTTTTTCTTGATTATTTTAAGTCATGTAGGTTAGATTTTAAAAAAAAATTGATTGATTCGATATTGAAAATTTATGATGGAATGATTTTTTGCGGATTTTGCAATCTAAGAATTTTTTTTGTAAAAATGTTTTACGGATGAATAAAGTAGAAAATAGGTTAAAATAATTGAGGCAAGATTTAAAATAGATCTAGTTTAATTTGACTAAATGCGAATTTACTTAAATTAACTAATACGCTAACTAATATAAAGTTTTAGATTTTTACGTTTGACGGGTTTGATTAAATTTGTTTGAACGTAATACTCGTGGCGTGATATGATGCAGTGAAATTGAGTGAAATGCAGCAAGCACTATATTTAAGAAATACATTTATGATTAAACATTGAAAGAAATCGATTAAGATAGAAAAATTGTACCCCTAATTGAAAAGAGAAATTGTTTTATACATGAAAATGCTAAAATCAATGCATTGTAGATTTTTTAATTATGAAATAAGAACATATTAGTTTTATCTTTCTCTCTCGCACAAGTATGATCTTTTTAATACCATAGTAAATATCTAATTTTATGCAATTTGAAATAAAATATCTATACTTTGGTACATGGTGTACCAAAGTATAATGTGTGCTTGTAAAATGTGGTGTTTAGTTTGGTGCCAAGTGAAGCGCGGTACTTGTTTAGGTGCTTGTAATAGCGGGATGCTGGGTTTTATGATGCTTTATGTAGATATTCGTTGTTTTAGCACTACATGACTAGGTGGATTGTTGTCAGGTTTTTTTGTTGAACTTTTTGTTGTGCGCACAATTTCTGTACCCTGCATGAATATTGCACTTAGTGATGTTGCACTGTTCATAATTCTTCTTTCAAATTCTTTATCCTATTGCTCTATTGTTTGTCATTGTTTATTTTGTGTTACATTAATCAGTACTTGGAAAGATTGCTGTTGTTTCTATGTATCTATCTTCAGTCAGTAACTTCGAGACTTTATTTTTGCTATCAGTCCCAAATAATTTAACAAAAATAATTTAATTTAATAAAAAAAAGAACTGATTTGGTTATCAACACTGCTTGTTGACTAAAAATTAGTGAGTTTCCTTATCACTTGATTTATTCACACATAGTACTAAACAGTCTTTTTGTGATGATTTCGTGACATTAAGAAATAAAGTTTGTGTTTAAAGAAACAATTTCTTTATCAACGGGCCGCAATCAGAAAATTTATTTTATAACTTATGGTGACTTCTATTTTTCTTGTTGGTGCATGGCTGTTGTGAATTCTAATCGTTTTTTGTTTAGTCTTTATATTCTGTATGGTTTTCTTGTGTTGATCAGATGTTTTCATTATTGCTGTGGTGTCATTATTCATTTGCGTATAACCTATTATAGTTTTCGGTTGACATATATTAAAGAGCAATATTATTATTATACATATTATAGTATAGAAGATTAGGAAAGTTTGCTAGTAAACAGTATTCTTAAAAGTGCAGTTTTTGAGCGGAAGAAATTATTGTTTATTTTCAATTTTATTGTCCTATTATAGTTATTGATAGTTTTTTAGGATTGTCTGAGTATAAGAAAAGAAAGTATATAACTTATTAGATTGTTTTTACAGTATTGAAACTATATACTTCTCAAACATTCAGACATTACTTGTTAAACTAAGGAACATTTACTTAATGTAAATAATTGCACATCATATAATTACACTGAAGGCATTCTCATTATCCTGGTCTGTAATTGGAAAGTTTGGTCTAATTTCCTTTAGTATTGCATGCCTGTTATTCTGTATTGGCCATTCATTCATCTTATAATGATTTCTTAAATCAAACACACTCTTGATTCTACTGAAATCTGAGCTGAGCATATTCTTTAGTATTTAAATGATGTTTTATACATGCAATCTTATTAATCAATCAGAAAATCTCATTAACAAATCATTGGATATTTAGTGATATTTTACATGTAAATATATGACTAGATTAGTTGATTCTTTTAGTGTAATTTCTCAGTTAAATTCACAGGATTTTTCTCAGATAATTTACTAGATTTAAACTATTATTGAAATTTTTCTGGATAGAATTATATTTTATATTGTCTTATTTTATATTATATTATATTGTCATTATATTTATATACAGTATACACGCTAACATCTCTAACTTTCTAATTCCTTTTTAAATTTTTCATTGGAAATGATCTTCTGTCGGTTTTAAATTTTGCATAGGAAATGACAAATTTTGATCAATAGATCATCATTGAATCCTATAATTATTATTGTTATTTTCACACTAGCAACATTGCTTTCATTGCTTGGCTTCTCTTTGTAGTGTACTGTTAGTTACGCTCGCTTTTGATATTATTTTGTAGTGTAGTTATCAATATCTATTCGCTTTAGCTTTCGATCAGAAATGATTTCTATGTATTGTTCTTTCATTTACAATGATTTTTACTAAAAAAAATTACCATAAATTTAGAATATAAAAATATTGAAAAGTGTGTATTTAAAAACACTGTAAGGAATCGATTTAAAAAAAAAGTTAGTCAAAGTTTGACTAACAAATTTAAAATATGCGTTGTTTAATTGATTTTAAAAATCTATATTCACTGTATTGACCCTAATCGATTTATGAAATTTAATACGCATATTCTCTGTTTATCATAAAATTAGCACACATTGAGTCAAATTTCTACACGTTTATGCTTTGAAATATTTTTCTTTACTGATACCATTATAAGAAATCAATAAGATTTATCCAAGCTTTAGAGATAAATTGTAATTGTTCGTGCATTGGAATAATTTTGAACGCATTTCTCTGGTCTTATAAACTGGTGTTATGTTTAATTTATGCATGTTTTTATAATTTAGTAACTTTAGTAATGCATGCTAGTTTTGGTGATGGTTATATGTGTTATAAGTAGTAGATATATTTAAATAAAGTTGAATTCATACCAGTGATCTCTTCATGTGACTGTCTCTGAGACTCAATGATTGCATAAAAACTGAAACTGAATGTGTGAGACATTCAGAGAATCTTGTAATAACTTTGTGTTGATCAGGCGCATTAGTCATTTTAATGATTCAATGTATTTGTTTTGCATAAGCTTGCATGTATCTTATAGAAACATTGCATTTGTATCAATTGGTGTAAAAATATTGTATTGATAATAGGGGTAGTTATTCGACTGTCACGCTGAAAGATCTATGGTGTAAATTGAGCTTAAGCATAATTATTTTATTGTGAACCGTTAAATCGGCCCTGATAATTAACCCCGACTGTTAGTTTTTAGGGTTACGTTTGAAGTTAGGATTTGGTTTAGGATTGAAGTTATGGTTAGGATTAGATTCCGGGTTAAGTTTAGGGTTGAATTGAATTATGGTTACAAAATGAATAGATGGGGCCGATTTGTCGGGTTAATGTATTTAGGGTAGATTTGTCAGGGTACCTCTTTTGTACATGTAGATTAGATGTATTGAGCAGGAATGGATAGGGCATTAGTTGCAATAGTATAAAATTTAGAAGTTTTGAATTTAGTGCAACGGGTTTTATTAGGGCTCTAATTTGGTTTTAAATTTTCAAAGATATTTCATTTAGTGCAGTTATTAAGGAACTTTTATTCTCAAGAATTAATATTGCTTTGCTCACACTTCTATTAAAACTATAATGAAATGATTTACTTTCTTCAATGAGGTGGTGGTGTATGCATTGTTATATTTCACTGAACTTTTATGCACAATAAATTTGCTGAATATTTTTGATTACAAATATTAAAATTTGGAGATATCGAGCAGTTTTAGAAATTTAGTAAAAAGCTTATTCTACTACTAGCAAGTTAACTAAAGTTAACGAAGTTTTATTTATTTAAAAATTAAGCTTAACTACAAACCGTGATTAAAGTAGATCATATATGTGCTGCTTCATTTTTTTTAAAACTTAACAATTAAATATAAATATACTACTAATAATTAATACATGTGTTTTGAAGAGAGATATGTGATAGTTGAATAAATGAAAAATGAAAGCTTTACTAAATTTTAGGACTAGATTTCTTTACTTATTATGGATAGGACTAACTGACATATTATTTTTAAATATGATACACAGCAAATAAAAATGAATTGGTATGCAATACAAAATAAAAATTATATATTTTTTATACTCAAGTTTACTTTATTGTATAGTGTTCTGTTTGTAAATGTATTTCTTGAATTTTATATCAGTTAGCAAAAAACTAAATTCTGATTTTAATTTTTGAAACAATTTTTTATTTTTCTCTCTTCCTTTATTTACAGTCTTCCTTCTTTGATCAAATTTTAGTCTGCCTACCTACGCTGCAATGCCTGATTCGCTTCTTTTATTTGATAATAATTTTATAATTTTTATTATTTTGTGAGCCATCAGCAAATTTGATTATAGTTTTTCTTCTACTTTTGTAATTAAAAGATCAATTATGGTACAATCAAAAGGGTCATTTTCACATATTATTATTGACAATTTGTTATCTTTAGGCTAGAAATTATGACTGATTAATTTTGCTGACTGCTTTCAAAATAATTTTAATGTTACCATGAACATGTATTATTTATATAATTAACTATGTTTTTTATTTCATATCATTTAATTAATTTGTATCTCACATCGATTAGTTAGTTTATTTTATATCTGAATGAGGCATTTTAATTTGTGAATGTTAATTATGCATTTATTTTAATTAAGTAATTTAGCAATTTACTTAGATAAATTATATCGATAAATTGGTAGAATTGTTTTCATTTCTAGTTTAATTCTAGCATTTTGTTTAGAATTTTAATAGTAAGTCTAGATTGATAGTAGTTTCTGTTTATATTTATATTGTGTTTAGATATTCATATATATTTCATTATTTAAAAGTTATGGTTATTTTTAATTGTCATATATTGATCTCTTTTTTTATATAAAAGAAAATATTAGCAATGTTTTAGAATCTATAACTAGTCTAATTTACAGCACAAAAAAGGCAGGAAATGCTTCATTAAAGATTATAGTTTGTACAAATCAAGTTACGAAGATGCATTTTTCGAGAAGGCTTTTAGGGTTAGCAATTTTTTTGGCAAAGAAACTGGTCTTTTTTTCCACTAAAAGAAACGCAAATTCATAGAACAGTTCTGGCGATGTATATATTCCTTGATCATTCTGTTTGAAGAGCATTTAGTGAACTTTGATCTTTGAATTTTGGATGTTTGTTTACTTGTTTTGTTTCTCAATTTCCAGCTACAACATTAGATTATTGATGTTATCAAATTCAATCATTGTCTCTTAGTATTTGTGTGCTGATGTCATGTAGAGAAAAGAAATGTTAAAACACATTGAATATGTGCGATAAATTTATAATTACAAATGTTCAATATTGTCATTTCACTGCATTGTGTTCGTAGTTATATTTTACTCTCCGCAGTAGACTTTTTGTATTTATATTTAATCATTTGACTTTATCGTGGCTATTATCATTTCACCAATATTCTGTGCAAGGCATTGTATTTTCTATTTAGAGTTCAATTATTTTTTTATAATAGTTACTTTTAAGAAGTGATCTTTATTAGCTAGTATAGATAGTTAGAATCACTAGAATCTAGATCTTTTTGACTATTTTAACATAGATCTTTAATAACCCTAACTTTAATAGGGTTATTTTAGTATCATTTAGTAACCATGACTTTTTTGCTTAGTCTTGTTACTGAACACCGTCAGTGTTACATAAGTCATTTTTTGTAGTTAAATATTTGTCTTTACTAGATCAAAGACATAAGAATTTTTATACATAAATTGAATATTGACTTTTCTTGGTATAAGTTCTAATTTTGACCAGAAAAATGTTTCATACAGTATCCGCATAATTTAACCCAACAAAATGGCTCGCAAATTCATCTAGTAACCCTAAACTTAACCCTAATCTTGCACTAACTGTAATCCTGACTCAAATTCGTATCCTAACCCCAAGCCTAACCCTAAAAATTAATAGTCTGAATAAAGTTGAGGCCACTTGACGTGTCATGGTTTTATCTACTTCGTTTACGTGACAACATTTGCCCAAATTTTCAATAGTCATGGAAAGATTAAAAAAATTATTAAAATTCACTTTTACTGCTGAATTCATTCTTTTAACTGTTCGTTACATTGTAAATCTTTTGCGTATACATTGTAATTGAGACATACAGATTTTAATATTTAAATAATACATATATTCAAGATAGCATTAAATTTAATCTTTGCAATAAGTTTATCGATTACTTATCAATTTAGCTCTAACTATTGGCATGTTTATAAAGTGCACGTTTTCATTTATATTACTTAACATCAATTTATTTCAATATTTAGTAAGTTTTTATACATTAATTAGTATAATGGCCTGCATTTTGAATATTTGCTTACATTAAATAGTTACTTATTCATTTACTTGCTAATAATTTGCACATTTTTAGATTTAGACAAAAAAAAAATTAGATTTAGTAAAGATTGAATATTATCTAAAAAGATCACTTTTAGCATAGTATAGTAGTAGTTGATGTATTAATTGAGGTATTCTTTTCAAGTTTCTATTTTTTGTTATTGATCTCATTTAAAAATGTGTTCTTTCTTGTCGTTGAAAGAAATAATTACGATTAATTTTATTTTTTTATATCCATTTGAATGGATTAATCTATTTAAAGCGAATTGGCTTTTGTCACAGCTTTTGTTCTATGTATAAAATGACGGCTCATTTTGTGGATAGTTGCGCATCATAGTATCTTTTTTTGTGGCCAAAGTTATATTTTAGTGGTTTTTATGCATTTAACACTGAAATTGTTTTAGTCAAAATTTCTGAATTTTTTTATAAGATTCTATGATTTTGTATAGGATTCCAGTAGCTTGTATATCATTCCATGATTGTGCATAGGATTCTATGATTTTGTATAGGAATCTTCAATTTTTGTTTGAGATTCCATGATTTTGGATATCATTCCATATTTTTGTATAAGATTCCATAATTTTGTAGAAGATTACATGAATTTGTATAAGATTACACGACCTTGAATGAAATTCCAGTATTTTGCATAGGATTCCATGTCAGTATCAAATCGAAAAGCCCTTTTAATCCGATTGTTTGGAAAGATACCTGACATATACTGTATATATAAATACATATGCCTGGTTTTTGTATTTATGTTACTTAATTCTTTTAGAAAGCAAAACTTCTTAAAGACCTGAAGTTTATCCTATCATTAAAAACGTAGACAGTTATAATAATGATTAAATCAAAAATATATCAGTCACATTCATTCTATATCATAAATGCACTGTGAATATTTATTTGTAAAGCTGTATGATTTTTTTTGTCTTGTCTGCTTATAATGTAACCATTGTACTTATATATAAATATTTGTACTGATTTATAATATAAATATTATACATGAATAAAATCTGTATATTTGTTCTCATTGATAAAATAATCATTGTACATAGATTTTATATATGTATTTCTACTCATTTATAATATACCACTGATAGGCAATTGGTTCAAAGTCCAGACATGCTCTGTCATCTTCCATCTCTACTACAGTCCTTCAGGCAAGTCTATAAACCTTCTTTCAATTCTATACAATAAATATTCTATGACAGTTAATTTACATTTATTTATTCAATGAAAATTGGTTGAAAAACAGTATGTACATGAAAAAATTAAGAAAAAATGTACCTTTTGTGCTTTTTAGCACCAACATTGTGTTTTTAATCACCTATCTCTAAAGTGAATATGTTACCCTGATCTTCGTGACCGGTCAAATCAGCCCCGATAAATGGGCCTTGACTTTTAATTCTTAGGGTTAGGGTTGAAGTTAGGACACGGGTTAGGTATAAATTTGAAGGTAAGGTTCATTCTAGGCTTATGGTTAAGTTTAGAGTTAGTTAGGGTTAGGGTTATTAAATGAGTTGACGGGGCCGTTTTGTCGAGTTAATGTATTTGGGGGTCGTTTTGTCGGGGTGCCTCTGAGTTTATATGGTATACCCAGTGTCTCTTTGGTATTTACAATTTGTGTAATACTAATGCAACAGATTGATTTTTTTCCGTTATTTCGTTTTTTTCGTTATTTTGTTTTAGAAAGCTCTTAAAGAAAAAGAAGAGCACGTTGAGCAGTTACTTATGGAACGTGACCTTGAGAGGTCAGAGGTCGCGAGAACAACTGCACGCAATGAAGAGGTCGTAAAGTATTTATTGTCAAAAAATGTTTTCTAGACCATGACATAATAAAAGCAATATAAAAGTAATCAAATTTATAGAAATACAGAAAGTTAGTTATTTGAACAAGGTAATATTGCAAATAAAAATTCAGTTAAAAAAAATTATTCTTGTACTGAAAATCAAAATCAAGTGAGCTTTTGCCCTTTTGCTCTTTTAATAATAATTTATTAAACGTGAAATCTTGTTTAATTACTTTAATTAATACATCAATAATTCAGAAGATTTAAAAATGTACAGTCAGAGAGTGAAATTTAATGTCATGGAATACTGTATTATATGAATTATGTCTCAGATGTAGCTGCCAATTTAAGCGCTTTACTAAAGGGTGCAGCAAGTTATTGAAATAGTCTCGAACCTGGCTCTCTTGCTTTTGAATCGAATCTGGCTCTCTTGCTTTTGAGTATTGAAATTTAAACAATTTTTACAGAGCTTTGACATAAACTGTTATGTAATTTACTACGGAATGAGAGACGGACTTTGAAATGTACGATGATTTCCTATAGGTTGAAAGTCAGTTGTCAAGACAGAACTCTGTGTTTGAGAAACAAATGCTAGATGCAGAGGAACTGATTAAGAAACTTAAAGCGGATGCGGAGAGAGTTGAAAAGGAAAAATCTAATTTATACAATCAATGGGAGGAAGAAAAGAGGTGTTCTTTTCTTTTTTATTATTATTGTTAAGTAAAAAGGTTTTATTGCGGATGATGATTACAAAAAAATGCACAAATTACAGTTACTTTGGTCATTCCATTGAGCCAAAACTTACAATGCTATTTATTTATTTATTCAAAGTTTTTAATAGCAATGACAATATATATCCGAATGATAAGATAACGGTTAAAAAAGTGGCAGTAAAGAATTTTCATCCTTAGGAAAAACTGACAATATAAATGACTTTTAGTAAGTAACGGCTGTTTCTTTTGCTGTAAAGAAATATTACTTTACGATTACTTAGATTACTAATTAAAGCTTTTTGAAATTGTAGAAAAGTAGAGGATTTACAGTTTAGTGTTGAAGAAGCGTCTATTGATAAAGGTGATCTAGAGGTATGTGAGATATTATCTTGTGTTATAACGCTTCGTATATCTTGTGTTATAACGCTCTGTATATCTTGTGTTATAACGCTCTGTATATCTTCTGTTTTAACACTGTGTATATCTTGTGTTTGAACACTGTGTATATCTTGTGTTATAACGCTCTGTATATTTTGTGTTATAACGCTGTGTATAACTTGTGTTATAACGCTCTGTATATCTTGTGTTATAATTTGAGTTATAGTGTAAATATACGCGATACTCAGTTTGAGCGTATTTGAAAGGCTTATTTGAAATATGAGTAATTAGGAAAGTTATAAAAATTACTGTGTCTATTTTTGGCTCACTAGTGAAGTGGTTAGAGCGTGTGATTTGTAACTGTTATATCATGATTTTAGATCTTGCATTGCTAGCAATATTTCGCTGATTTGTTGCTCTCTTTAGCGTTATACTTAATTTGATGAATGGCTATATACAGTCGAAATTTAATAACTTCTGTTTACTGACATTTTCTAATCACAATTTTACTATTCACTTTTTTAAACATATTTATACTAAATATTTATACCACATATGCTTAATATATTCGTGTATTTATGCAAAACACATTTGTTCTACATAAGCCTGCATATAGCTTGTAGAAATCTATTGAATTTCTATCAATTTGCTTGAAATTGTATTAATTGGAGATGATTTTGAAAAAGTTTTTTGACTGACGTATAAAAAGGTAAAAGTTAGGGTAAAATGTAATGATTTTACATAGACCCAGACAGAGAGAGATGCCTGGAAGTTGAAAGAGTTAGAGAACAGACTTGCGGCTCAAACTGAACGAGTTGAAGAACTAAGCAAAGAACTGTCGCTAACCAAGGTTAGATGACTTGAATTTTTTATTATTTTATATACAACTTATCTTGTTGCTATTGTAAACTACTGCTATTTTGTTTTCTGTCTGTCTGTCTGACTGTTTGTTTGTTTGTCTGTTTCTGTCTGTGTTTCTGTCTGTTTGTCTGTCTGTCTGTCCTTTGATTGGAATCACGATTGGTTAGAAAAGAAGAAGAGATTATGTACAGTTAAAAAGTTAAACTTAAACTTTACAAATAGAACATAGTTAGTTGTTATTTAACAATTTAATTAACATTAAATAAAGTTAAGAAAATAAAAATTATGAATATTTCGAATTATGAATATAAATCAGCGTTTTTAATCAGCAAAATTAAAGCTAGTCACGATATCATTATAATATTATAAAAGTTATTTCATTGGTTGATTGAACAGAACAATGAAAATTCAGTCATTTCAGTCAATCAGTCAATGACATCTCAGTCAACAGTGTGTACGAAATGTGAAGGTTTATCGTCAGATAAGCAAAGGCTTGAAAAGGAAGTTTTAGAATATAACGACAAAATAAAAGAGTTGAGTAGTCAGATAGAAAGAGTTGGTGTAACAAATGAAGAATTTAAAGTCAAAATAGAATCAATGAGAGTCGCATTTGAGGAAGAGAAAGAGCAGCAGAAAAAAGAGGTAAGTAAATAGATTAAATCTCAGTAATTTTTTGTGTGGTTTATATATATTTTTATCTGAAGAACTTTTATTGACAATTTACAAAACAGAACATTTATTTAAGATATACATGGGATATAACAGATTAATAGTAACGGTATTAAGACAGTTAAAACAATGGTTTAAATAAGTATTGCGGTAGATTATATTGAATTATATTTTAAAGTATTTGAAATGAAACATTGTTTTATAAAATCTCACTGTTAGGTCAAATAGTTTGTTTTGCTGATCATTACAGTAGGATAGAAGCTAAATTGTTGCAAGTCTTTAATCGTAAATTATAATAACTTACATTGTTGTATCATTATCATTACATTGAATAAGTAGATCTTTAACTGATAAAATTGTTAAGGAATTGCGTGAAATAATTTGCTGTTTGACAAATTTGTTTAAAATATAACTTTACATTAAATAGATTGAAAGTCTAACCAATACTTTGAGTGAAAGTAAAGTTAAGATTGTAAGCTGTGAAGAAATTATTTCTGACAAGGAGAACACATTGATTCAATTACAGTCTCATCTTGATCAATCGGTAAATATCAGAATCGTTTGTACATTTATTTTTTATATATAAATTGAAGATTAATATTATTAATATTTATATTATTTTTTAAATTATTAATATTATAAATATTCTTTTTTATGATTAACTATCAGCTTAGTTTAATTAATTTTGTGGTTTGTGTTAAGGATAAAGAATTTTTTCCTTGAAAATTTTAAAAGAAGATTATTTAAAGTTAAGGTTAAGTTTAACATCATGGATTACCATATTATGAATGATGTTTCAGACGTAGCTGTCAATTTAAGCATCTTACTAAAGGATGCAGCAAATTAGTTTAAATTACCGGAGAGCTTCTTGCTTAATGAAAGACTTGATTTAAGCTTATAGTATAAAATATGATCATACTATTGAGCGGAAAAAATATTTAACTTAAAAAAAACATAGTGCATATATAGTCATATCATAATTATTTGTCATATATCAGATCTGTGAAATGTTTGTCATTTTAATTATTGAATCAATTAATAATTATTAAGCTTGTTTTCACTAGAAGCAAGAATCAATGGAAAATGATGAAAAGATGAAGATTTTAGAAGTTTCTTTAGCTGGTAATAGATGTACTGAATATTTTAAATTTGAAATTTGATACTGTGTACAATTTCATTTTGCATATAGCGTACGGATACTGATTATATAAAAGTAAGATGCTAATGAGAAATTGAAAGAAATTGATTTTCTTATAGTAGGGCTTTTTTTGTTAAAAATTTGATTTTTTTGTATTATTTATAAATGTTGTAAATTCGTATTGTGTATTTAAAGTAAATCTTTGACATTTGTCAATCTATTTGTATTAATTATAAGATTCAGAGAAAAAGTTGATTGCTAGTATTGAGACACGTAAACAGCTTGAAGAAGATAAAGCAAAACTGGTTTGTCATATTTTTCTTGAATATTTTATTGATTTCAATTGAATTTAAAATAATTATATTTCAGAAACATATTAAATAAAAATCTTGTGTAAATTTCTATACGTTTAAATGGACATGATGTTGAATACTTAAATAAGTAAAATATCACAAGCAAAAATTCTTGTGAGTGTCGTAAAAACTATCAATATTCTTTCATAAATTAATGTCTATTACTAATGTGATATTAATTTTACTTGATAATCCCTTTATCTATGGAGTGTCTACTCTAGATCAATCAATGGATGAGCACTGTGTGCTTATGAGTTGAGTGCACTTGATTAGATATGAGTCACTCAGTTATTGCCATATATGTTGCACACATATTTCTTTTGCATAGTATTTTGTCTGGCCTTTCTGTCTTTTTTGATATTATTTTGTTTCAAAATATTCCAAGATTCTTCGCTTGATGCGATGCCCAAGATCACATACTCTATACCATTTTCGCTACCGTAACTGTAGAAAAGTATTGGTATTGAAAGAGTACTTATGGTAATGCTATAGTACTTTTTAATGTTAGAGTAATGGTAATGCTAGAGTAGTTTTTATTATTAATCATTCTAAGAATGAGAAAATATTCAATCATTTGAGAGTACTGAGTAGATCTAATAAATACAGGATTCTCAGCTTGCAGAGATGATGCATAACTCGGGTGACAGTTCAAAACAACTTTCTATCATGATGCAACAGTTACAGGATAATAACAGGTCAATTTATTTTCATTGCTTTCTATGTTCATTGAATTAGTATATTCATAAGCTGCTTGTTGCAGAAGTCTGACTTAATGCTTATGAATGCTCATTCTGTGATTGTATTTCTTAATGTACTTACTCTCTAGTAAGATGCTGCTTAATTTACAGCTGCATCTTTGCATCATTCTGGCATTCATATTTATAATCGATTCAGTAGCCTTGATTTCATTATTTCATTATTGAAATTCATTATTTATATCTTTAAAATATGTCTACACTGAGCACCATTTTAAAAACAGATGACATCATTGTGAGGTATATCTTTAACTTGTACAGTTCATAAATTTAAATATTGTTTGTATTACAGTTGAAATAGTTTAGTCTCAATAACTCTTAATATTTATTGTATTTTTTCTAGTTATTAAATAGATTTATTTTTGTTGTTCATATTGTATATACTTTGTCTTTTAGAGAGTTAACAGAGTCGCAGATTGCTTTATCGGAGTCAAAACTCAAACTCTCCGATCTTACAACAATCAACGAAACTACAGAGAGAAAACTTGCGCAGTTTGAGACTAAAAACAGCGAATTGGCTGCAGACCTTTTGTCTAAAGAATCTTCTCTGGATGATTTACGAAGTCAACTTACTGGACTTACAATTGAATTGGAAACTAAAAGTCAGATATTATTGGAAACAAATGAAAAGTTGATTGCAGCTGTTGCAGAGATTGAGAACAAGAGTAAATCTTACATAGAATTAAATACAAAATATGATGAACTTGTGGTTGCTGATGATGCAATGAAAAAATCTGTTTCCGAATTAGAACAAACGCGTGATGCTTTAAGTTCAGATTTGAAAGAAAAAGAAAAGCTGTTTTTGGAGAACGTAGAGAAACTGGCATCAATGAAATCGGATTTTGAATCATCGGATAATGCCTTGAAGGAATCGAATCAGAAACTTTCTGATGTTTCGTCTTCTTTATCTGCAAAAGAAATGGCTTTATCAGAATCTGAAAAAAAGGTGGTTGAATATATAGCTTTCTTGAATGAAAAGGACGTGGAAATAGTGGCAGCAAATCAGAAAATAACGGAATTATTAACAAATGTTGAAGAGAAGGATATTGGTATAAAAGAACTTGAACGAAAGCTTGCCGATGCTTCGGCTTTGGTAGAAGCCAAAGATGAAGATTCAGGCGAAGTTCTTCAGAAGTTAAACGCGCTTTCTGATACTTTAGCTGAGAAGGAAAAGGCTCTGAGTCTATCGGAAGAAAAAAATCGTGAACTTTCTGCTATGGTAGACTCAAAGGCGAAAGAAATTTGTGATATTTCTGGGAAAGTATTGGAACTTATGGCTGTTTTAGAAGTGAAAGAAATGAGTTTAGTTGACGCAAGTGAGAAAGTTGGTAGTCTTTCTGCGGATGCTTTGACTAAGAATGAAATGCTTGGTGAATTATCAGAAAAACATTCAAAACTCTCGGATGAATATTCTACAAAGGAGCAAGCATTTTTGGAATTGTCTAAGAAATATGAAGAATTAACAGCAAAAGTAGAAGTTAATGAAAAGGAGATTGAAGATGCTAGAAGGCTTTTGGAAGCTACTGGTGGCTCGAAAACGGATCTTGAAAAACAAATTGAGAAGTTGATGTTTGACTTAAATAAAGCTTCCGATTCTATTAAAGAACTGGAAGGTAATGTTTTGCAGTTGGAAGGGATAAAGTTTGAGTTGAACATGAAGCTGATTGAGGTGGAAAAAGTACAAGAACTTCAGGTAGAAGAAACAAGAGTAAAAAGTGAGAATTTCCTCGCAGAAATTTCGACAATAACTACCCAGCGAGATGTTTGCGATGAAAAATTGAAGCAGTCCAATTTAGATTTAGAGGGGTGTCGGGTCGAAGTGGAGGAAACAAAGGCAAAGTATATAGCGTGTAATTCCCAGCTGGAACAGTCCATTTTAGATCTTAAGGGATGTCAAGCAGAAATTTTAGATCTTAAATCCAAGGGTGAAATTTTGAATGATAAATTTGAGAAAAGGTCTACAGAATTAGAAGAATGTCAAACTGATCTTAAGAAAGTTCAAATTGAATCTGAGGCACAGAAAACTGAACTAGAGAAAATGAGAAATGATCTCGTAACAATGGAGAAATGTTTAAAGACCAATCAGGAAGAATCTCAGAATAAATTAGATCAGGGCCAAAGTGATTTTAATGAGATCAAGAACAAACTAGAAAATTGTGTCGCTGATTTAAATAAGACGATGGCTGAACTGAAGATGAGGAATACAGAAGTTAGTGAGATGAAGATTAGCCTGGACTCCCGTCAGCATGAATTAGACCATATGAAGACAATGCTTAATACTACTCAGGCTGAGTCCATGGCAAAGTTTGAAGGTAATCAGGTTGAAATTGATAAAGTCAAGTCCAAATACGAAAGTTGTCAGATTGAGTTGGATGAGTCCAACTTGAAGTTGAAGGGTAGCATGGCAGGGTTGGAAGAGTTGAAGGTGAAGCTAGAGGGTGGTCAGGTTATTGTGGAACAGATGAAGGAAAAATTGAAAGCGAGTGAGGCTTTAGCGGATGAGTTTAAGTTGAAGTTTGAGGGTAGTCAGGTTGTAGTTGAACGAATGAAAGAAAAAATAAAATTAAGTGAGAGTTTAGCGGAGCAGTCGAAGTTAGATTTTGAGGGAAGTCAAGTTGTTGTCGAACAACTTAATGACAAACTTAAAATCAGTGAAAAAACAATGGAAGAGTTCAAGATGAAGTATGAGGAGGGTCAGGTTATGATAACTGATCTTAAATCTAAATTTGAAGCATCTGTGATGGAGGTGGGTGAGTCCAAATTACAATTTGAGGGACAGCAGGTTGTAATTACTCAACTGAAAACTGAAATAGATAATATGAAAACAAAAATGGAATTCGATCTTGCTGAATTGACTCAATTGAAAGTAAAGCATGATGAATGCATGTGTGAACTTACTGTTAATTTAGCCAAGCTGAAAGAAAATGAAGATATACTCGAAAAGATGAAAACTTTATCTAAGACTTCAGAAGAAGAATCTAATAGTAAGGTCAGCGAAGAAAGATTGAAAGCTGAAGCTGTTGTAACAGAACTTAAAGAAGCTAAATCAAGCCTTGAGAAACTGCAAGCAGATTTAAGATTAAAGGACGATTTAATAGAAAAACAGCAATTAGAGTTGGGCGAGTCCAAATCAAATGCCGAGGTAATTAGGGTTAATTTGGATCAAAGCAAGTTGGATCTGGAGAAATATCTTGTGGATATAAACACGAAAGATTCTGCACATCAAAAGTTACAGCTTGAATTAGAAGAGTCCAAGTTGAATGCTGAGGGGGTTCAGGTTGAGCTGAATCAGGTAAAAATCGACTTAGAGAAATATATTGCTGAATTGGCAGTGAAGAATTCTACCATTGAGCAACAAGAGTTACAGATGGTAGAGTCCAAATCTACTACTGAGGGTGTGCAAGCGGATTTGACACTAGCCAAGGAAGAATATTTAAAAGCTCAGACTGAACTAACCGATTTAAAAGTTTTTCACGAGAAATTACTTTCTGATTTGGAAGAGTCCATTTCCAGACAAAACACAAGTGACACAGAACTACAAGAATCACGTGATAACTTTAAAGCTTATCAGGTTGAGTCCATTACTAAATACGAGGGATGCGAGGCGGAGTTGAAACAAACGAAATCTGATCTAGAAGCTTCTAGAAATGAATTTCAGAATATTATATCAGCCGGTGATGATAAGGAGAAAGCTTTGCTAGAATCGAATCGTAAAGAACTTGAAGAAGTTAGAATTAAATTGCAGCTAGGTATTTCAGAACTGGCCGATGCAAAAGATAAGTTAGAAGTTTCTGTAAATGAAACAGAAAAATTAAAGACCGAATCTAATATATATCAGACGGAAATTAATCAATTAAAAGTAAAATATGATGATTGCTTCTCTGAACTCGAGTCAACAAAGGTTAAATTGCGGGATAGTTTAACGGATATTGAAAGGTTGACTGCTGATGCAATGAAACATAAGGACGATCTAGAACATTCTAAATCCTCATCAAATAGTTTAGAGGCTAATGCAAGCGAGGCATTGATACAAAATCGGGATGCTTTGCAGCGGATTGAAAAACTACTTGCGGAAAAAGAATCAACACTGAATGATTATCAGTTAAAGCTTCACACAATCGAAGCGGATTTTAAAACCAGCGAGAATGTAGCAAACATGAAATTAGCTGAGTACGAAATCAAATGCAATGAATTAGAAACGCAACTTGTGGAGACTCAAACTAAACTCGAATCTTCCGCTCTTGAAGCTCAAGAATATCAAATTAAGCAGTCCGAATTATCAGAAACAGCCAAAAAAAGTAGCGCTAAGAAAAATGATGCTAAACATGAAGCGGAAGTTGTAAAATTGAATTTGTCAGTTGATATGTTACGGAAAGAGAAAACATCAGCAGAAGAGACAGTGAATGAGATGACATTGACCATTGAGCGATTGACTGAAGAGGTGACGGCGCAGCGGGGTCAGTTGACGCAGTTGAAGATCCTGGAAGAAGAAAAGAAAAGTTTGGAGATAAAGTTGCGGAGACTGGAGTCTGTGGAGCAAGAGAAAGCTGGAAGAGAGGCGAATATAATAGACTCGGGTATGAGGATAAAGATCAATTTTTTTATTTTTGATAGGTTTTAGTATTAGAATCAGAATCATCATCGCCAGTGTGCAATATACGTTTTTAGTTGTTGTTATAATTTAATTTAATCAAAAATTATTTCAATTTATTATAAAGTGTATGAGAAATTAATTTATATTTAGCAAAAATGAAGAGAGTGAACTTAAAATGAAAGTTTAAAACTGATGTGAAGCTAGTCAATTGGTGTGAGGTAAGGAAATTGTTATTATTTTGCTTTATTTTTTTTATATATTATTTTTATTCTTTAGATGCGGTACTATCGAGGCTACAAGAAGATGTCTCTGATGGTCACGCTCAGGTATTATACATATTATTATTAAATTTTTATATTTGTGTAATTTTATTTATTTAAAATATAAGAAAAAATTATTGAGGCATGTAGTACATTGTACTAAATGAATCACTAATGATTTTTGAAACAGATCGAGTTCTTAAATTCGGTTATCGTGGAGCTTCAACGGAAGAATGAAGATTTAATCGCTCGAAATGAAGCTCTTATATCAGGAACGGTTAATGGACATTCACTGGTTGAAAGGTAACAATTTTGTTATATGAAGTGATTGTTGCGCTTGATCGGCAGACTAGTTAAATATATTTATTTCATATAGGTTTTCATATATGGTGTGTTGGTCTGATGCATTAGCAGCAATAAATGATCTTAGAATTTTTGTAATGAAATAAAAAATAGAATTTTTTAAATAGAATTTTCAAAAAATTAAGAAATAGAATTTTTTCTTTGATTTCAGAGCATTTCTTGTTTTTAAATAAATGGTATTTTAAAAATTAGACTTACTGAAATTTGCATAGGCAAAAATTCACAAAAATGCATAGGCAAAAATTAATAAACTTGTAGAAATGATAGCATATGAAAATATAAACTGATACATTCTAATTCATTTAGTGCATTTATATTTAACTAAATAAAATCATATAATGGTTATTTTTATTTATTTATGACACGCGTGAATATTTGATTTATTTCTCTATTAATCCAGCGGCGATTCTCCTGTTGTTTCACGCATCATAGCTCCTCGACTTTTCTGCGACATTTGTGATGTATTTGACTTGCACGACACTGACGATTGTCCCAAGCAGGCTATGTCGTGTGACAGTCCCCCTCCCGATGTAAACAAGCCGAGGGGGGTGAGGCCTGAGCCGAGACCCTACTGTGATATTTGTGAATGTGAGATAATTTGATTGTTAAACTAGACTTTCAAGAAATATAATAAATAAACTAGTAGTAGTCAATTTTATTTTCTAGCATTATCAATATAATATAATAATGTAACAATCTTGAACTGGAGGTTCAAAGATAATTAAATTTGATATATTTCATTGAAGTATTACATAATTGTTTAGAAGTATTAAAATGATTGTAAGAAAATTCATGTAGTTTTAATTTAATGTTTCTACATTAATTTAATTTAGAACTAAGATTCTAAATGCAAATATTAATTAGGTAGTTAATTAACATTCTGCTAGCAGTACATTTTATTTAATTAATTAGTTAATTAACATTCTGCTAGCAGTACGTTTTATTTAATTAGTTAATTAACATTCTGCTAGCAGTACATTTTATTTAATTAATTAGTTAATTAACATTCTGCTAGCAGTACGTTTTATTTAATTAGTTAATTAACATTCTGCTAGCAGTACATTTTATTTAATTAATTAGTTAATTAACATTCTGCTAGCAGTACATTTTATTTAATTAATTAGTTAATTGACATTCTGCTAGCAGAACATTTTATTGTAATGTTAATATAATGTTAAAAATGTGATGTTAATTATTCTAATTTTTAGAATAAATATTCTCTTTTCAGTTATCTAACCTTAATTTTCTAATTTTGCGCTTTACTGTATTTTATTGCAGCTTTTGGACATTCAACAGAAAATTGCGACGATGCTGAAACATTTTAAACATCCAATCTGATTGGCTGTGTCTTAACCAATCACGTCGCGCCTTTAAGTCGGAGTATTTATTTATATCATCACGGTGTTCATTATTTATATTACTTTTGCTTATTTTGAGTAATTGAATTTGAATGATTTTTAATCGATTGATTGCATTGAATTTGATTTTGAATGATTTTGAATGATTGCTTGTTAACTTAAAAACAGTTTAAATCATAGTTTCATAATTTTAACAGAAAATTTTAACAGGGAAAAATAGAAGGGGGCATATTTTGATTTTTATCTTATAAAAAATGTCAAAGTCATTGAACCTTTTGAGTAAAATATTGACTTAGATTACGGACTCAATAACAGTTTTAAGTCAAACAATATTTTTTCATTCTGCTGCAAAAATAAATGGAAAGCTATTTAAAAATTACTGTAAAAATATGATCATGTACAGATGCAATAAGGCTGTAAGTAATTTAATGTTTTGTATTTATTTAAACTGTTGCATGCAATTTTTGTTTAACATTGTTGTATTTAATGCGTCATATTAAAATTTTCTTTTAAGTATTTATTTAAAAGTCTATTATTATTCTTTTTTACTTTATTATAGTTTCTATTTAATGAAATTATATATTTAAATTATTATTTCCTATATTGCTTATACTTTTTATTATTATTTTAATTATTTTATTGCTTATGCTCTTTATTATTATTGTTATTATTTTTTATTTCTTATTACTATTTATTTTTATAAATAAGTATCATTTATATTATATATTGTACATAGCTTCTTGTTGACAACGATTTTACTTGAATTTTTTGTCTACTGTGTATTAATCTGCAATATTAGTAGTTAGGTCGATATGTAAAAACTGTCATTAATTAAGGAACAACTTTATTAAATGCTGATTAGTCTAGAACAGCTTTTCTCAGCCTTTTGGTCTAATCTAGATGTACTTTTATACTGAATAGAAGATTCTCAAATAACTTTAGAAATATTATAATTATTAGTTTCAGAAATATTATTATAAGTTTTAGAAAGTTTTAGTACAAGTTGTCATTTATGATGAAGCCTAATGTGATTTTTAACTGTGTTCTTAAAATGTTGAGATTAATTTGTTAATTACAGGTAAATTTATATTTTTACTTCTGTTGGATCGCTCAGGTTATACTGAATTTACGTTGAAATTATTGTTATTATCTCTTTAAATTATTAAAAATACATCTGTAGATGATCATATGACAAGATTATTTCTCATAAACTTGATATTACTGTAAAAATGCAGGCAAGATTGGAAAATTGATAAAAGAGACGCCTTTAGTGTTGAATTCTGTTAATATTGATTAGTAATTATCAATACTATCAGGCTTATTTATTAACTTTCGTTTTAATATGTTAGACTCGATTGACAAGTGTAATTATTTGTTAGCTTTAATTTCACTTGCCAGGCTAATATTGGTGCTATACTTACTGGCTGACTTGGTGCTCTGTTTTAAAGCCTTTTGGTCAATTGGCGGATCAAAGCATAGAAGTTGTTCAAATATTAAATCAATCTGAAGAAAAAGTTTTGTCAGGAAAAGTATTGGCTCTGCAAAAGCTAATATTTATATGAATTTCAAACTCTTGTTTAGGATCTAGGTAAAATTTGACAGTTGGATGTCAAATTGACTAAAATTTTGAGTTAAATACAATAAAGTAGGAGTGATATAAAATGTGCATTATCGTCAGGAATCATGCTAGAAAATTTTATTCTACAGATAAGTACAGACTCATTATTTGTACAATTTTTTAACATGCACTTTTACTCCTTTAAAATTGGGGAGGGGTGAATGGGATATACCCTCAGGTTTGTGCTGAGATCCGCCGGTTAACTTATTAGATATTTTAACTCGTAATTGGACTAATGTTTTAGTAATTTTAGTAGGCATATTTTATAAATAGTGTTATTACTAGAGATGATAAATGTTGTAATTACTTTACGAGCATTACGAGAATTGATGATTATACTGTATATATTTTGCAGCTGACTTTCTTCATTTATAAAACTCATTATTCACCTTATTATGCTATCAGCCGTTATGCATTCGTGTTATATTTCAACTTTTAACAAATATTTAACATATGCGACTGACAAAATTAGATGTGAAAGGTCAGCTAAGTAAAAATATTATCTATTATATTAGTAAAAACAATACTATGTTTAATCTATTATAAAACTCATAAAACACGCAATAATGTATAAATACAGGATTCTAATTTCAACTGGAGAAAGTTGAACACGATGCCAAAAAATATTTCAAACACACTCTATAATCTATTGGCAATTGGCGAGATATCAGAAAGAAAATACAAGTACATCTGATTACTGTAACTAACGTTTACAATTAAAGAAATAACAAGTAACAATGCTGCATTTTTTTATTTATCAAAGATTAAGTGCTACTGTTATAAGAATTAGAAATTTAAGAGTTAAATGTCGCGTCAATACATCTGAACAATATTACTCGAACGTATGATTTTTTCAAATACTCGTACAATAGATAGAAGCAATAGAATTCATTTTACTTTCTTTAATACTAAAGAAGCTGTGTATGAAACTGTAATGACATTTTAATTCCAAAACTCTAAATAAGCAGCTGTTCTTATCTAGAATCAAAGGCTTCAAAGAATAACTGAAACCAGTGACACACGGAAAATGAACCCCTTTCTCTAACAAGAGAATTTTTCTTGTACATATCTATTAATAATTTGGACGTAAAATGTTTTAAATATCATATTTAATCTCTTTGTCTTCCCAAAATTTAATAACTGACAATAAAGAAAAAGTTACCGAGATATCTATGCGCCAACCTCCCCTCAATATAAAATTCTAATTGCATAAATATAACATTATACAATTTATATCATTCTCAATTATTGAGATTCAAAACACAAAGCTCAACTACAGACATCTAGATAGAATTTAACACAATGACTACTGTAACAGTTTGCTACTGGTCTAAAAAATAACATATTCTCACAAAACTATCACAATATACCCACACGACTAGGATTCATCTAGTAAAAATAAATTCATTCAACAAATAACAAAACGGTTAGAAACTAAAAACATTTTAACAAAAATTGACTTGATCATTACGAGTATTTTGTTTAAGGCAAGTTGAAGAAAAATACATGATTTTTGCTATAAGGCTTTTTATATGACAAAATACGATTCTTTCAAACAGATTCTAGTAATTAGACATCATTAAAACAAAATCAAATTGATGTCAAAGACTTTTAGCGAATGAAAGATATACAGTAATTAACGAAAGTTGACGAAATTAAAAATCTTATCACCATGGTCAATTACTCTCAACCAAGGGGTATGCAGACGTTTCGTCAAAGGATGTTTCATCAATGGACTGTTCGTCAAGGATATTCGTTAGATTTTGGGTTAGGTTTAGTGTTAAGATTAGTGTTAGAGTTAGATGTTATAAGAATTGTCCGTTAAAAATACTCCTTGACAAATAGTCCGTTAACGAATTGTCCTTTGACGAATCGTCCTAGAACCCAATCAAAGAGATCACAAACAATAAATGCTATAAATTACATGCAGACAATATTATTGTACCTTAATATAATACTATTTAAAGCTAAATAAGACACGAGTACAAGGCTACAAAAAGCACACAAAGTACAAGTCTATTCAAAAGGCAAGGCACGCTCATATACACAGATCAGATCAATAATGTCAATATACAAAATAGTCATAGGCTTCATTCGTAGATCACTGTACAAAATTAATAGCTATGTAACACAGATCTTATCTTAGAAATAAAATAAAAAAATTGCTCTTAGTTTCAATATTTATCAACACACAAGTAAATAACAAGTCTTAATGAGACATAAAATGCAAAAAAGAAAAAGTAGACTAATTACTAACTAAAACAAAAAATTAAAACTTAATTAGGACTAAAACTTTAAAGCGAAAAGACAACAAACAGTATTAACTGCAAAAAGTTTACAATACTATGTGATCTATTTAATTCAATTAATTTAAATCTAAAAGATTCAAGTTACAGATCAAACACAAATGATATTCAAATCTGCAGTCAAATTCATAGTGGTTCACTTTATCAATTCTTAAAAATAATTGTCAGATATAAGAAATTTAACTCAGTGTACAAAATCATAATACAAAAAAAATTTGATAAATTATACATATTGATTTCAAATTAACAGTATAATAAAGTTTAGTGAAAAATTTAAGAACATATTTACGTTTTCAATGTATCCCATAAAAAAACAGAAAAAATCCAACTTACTCAATGACTATAATTGTAAAGTTTTGTAATTGTAATTGTAAAGAATTGTAAAGTTCTAATTATATAACAATTAGGATTATAATCTTAATATATATATATAACATTATAAATGATAAAACAATGACCATAAAATATTTTACCGCATTTCTGCAGAGGTGGCTAGAAAATCAGATATTAATATTAAGCTAAGATCTTCAATCTACGAACTATTATAGCTATAATGCAATACAGCTTTTTAATTAATTGATTTGTTGCTTAATGGTATCTCAATATAAAAATCGCAAAAGTACACTCCAATGTAGAGCAAATAGACGTTTTAAGCGTATTAAAAACAGAAAGATTTTAAGCATATTAAAAGCAGAAAGATATTTATTGCAGTAAACAAACAATACATTTTTATATCAGTATTTGTAAACAAAGATCTTTTCCTGATGCAATATTAAGGCATAAAGTATATACCTGATATCTATAAAAACTTGCAACGCATCAAAAAGGCCGCAACAAACAAATCGGCCGGGACTAATAATTTTTAGGGTTAGAATTGGGATCAGGATTCGAGTTAAAGTAACGATTGAAGTTAGGGCTAGTTCTAGGGTTAAAGTTAAGCGTAGGGTTAAGGTTATTACGTAAAATGACGGGGCCCTTTTGTAAGGTTAATGTATCCGGGGCCGCTTTGTAAGGATACCTACCATAAACTATCTAATAAAATAGTGAGCAAATGCTTCAAAACCACACTTGTGCAAACCACAATCTATAGTATATAAAAATCTTGAAATTTGCAAGCATATTAAACATCTTGATTGACATTATCTTCAATACCTTCAATCAAAAATCTGGTACAAGCAACAGTAAAAGTACTATATATTTTGCAAATACAATATCCATTGCTCAATTCATTGTATAACTTGATGTTAATCATTTCGTGCTTATAATTATGCATATTATTACGTAAAGTGAGTAATAACAATCGGTAGATTAATCTACAGAAACATTAACGGTATTTTGAGAAAAATTTAAAGTTAAAAAAAGATCAATGGATTTAAAAAACTAAAATTTAAGCCATAAAAACTAGGCAACTTATAAAAGGCTTGAGCTATACAACGCAATCACTGCCAAAATATAACTAAAAAAAAATTAACTGGCAAAATTAAGATCGCATCAATCTTAACTTTGAAATTAATTCTTTGCTATTTTGAAAAGTAAACATATTTTTAGCATTTAAATCGATACTAAATCAAAGTTTATATAGCCACTATATAGCCCCATTCAAAAAACATTTTGTCTCAAACATACTCAATATTTCTATAGGATGCAGTACAAATTGAAACATACTATGAAAACAGATATTCGATGTCAACGTAAAGAGAAAAACAATACGACACCCTGGGAAAAAAGTTTATTCTAATGTCACATCAGCACAAAAAGGCTACTGATGCAGGGCATGCGGGCATGCAGAAACCAAGTGATGATTAAATGCAGAAATCAAATTATGATTAACACAGAAACCGATATACATAATTAAAATTAGTTTTCATTTGGGAATGATGATGGGGGTTCACCACAAAAAATTCAACCAATTTTCATTCCGAAAGAGAAAAAACAATCCTGAAAATAAAATACTTCAAAAGCAAAATTCAACAAAGAGATACTATATCACAAATACTGATCAGAGCACTATAAAAAGATCATGCTAAAAAGTATATGGATAAAAACAACTAAAACAAACCAAGAACTATAAAACTCAAAGAATAAAACTATCAAAAATTTAAAACAAAATAATACAGAAGCTGTCAGAAGTGACTGATTTATCAGTTAAATTTAAAGTTAAATTAATGTATGAAGAAACATAAATAACTAGATAACTGCTAATATTTACCTTTAAATTGTACGATTGAAAAAAATATAAATAATAATTTTATCCATTTTCCTTTATCAATATGCTGTTAATGTTACCATTTTTATAACTTATAATCGAAAATTAGAACTTTGGAAATCCTGTGTGATTTAACCCTAAATTAATAAAACATATTAATTATAATTATAATTATTAAACTTTAGGATACAAATGTATAAAATCTGTAGATATAGATGCTCGATAGAATCGACTACCCAATTTAAAAACACCATTTTGTAAAAAATAGACATTTAGAAAGTTTCAAAATATAGAAAATTAAGCAAAAGAATAAATATACCAACTAGATCACTGAAATTGATCCAAAATAAATAGTATACTTGTCCTGACAATTTTTATATTTCTTAAATGCCTTACACTACATCTAAATATGAAATAAATGCTGCAGTTTTAACCCCACTGATAAATATCTCAATTATCAGCAAAAAGAAATTCAATTCTGAAAATATTCTTATTTTTCACTCTAGATCAAAAAAATTCATGAAAATAAAAACTGGGGAAATATTGAATCGAGTGACAATGACTGAGTTACACCTTTGTCTAAGTTACACCTTAACCGAGTCGTTGCATATTTTCCCCCTACATGTAGATATCAGGACACCTAGACCAGTCCTGCTTCTCCTTGCACTGCCAGTATTCACCGGTATAAATATGAATGAGATTGCCCGTCTGTGCGTCTGTTTCTTGACGAAACCATTTAGGCTTGTATCCGTAGAAGTCTGAACCTGAAGCATACAGTTGACATAATATATGACATACAGTTGACATATAACATAAAGTTCACAAATGATATATGATATACAATTGACAGTTGACATGAAGCGTTCAGTTGACATGATGCGCATGACGAACAAATCATGACAACAGAATCTGTAAAGTCCACAAATCTCCATTTTATTGTTATGAAAATGGTCATTAACATCAAAACAACAATTATACAAAATAAATAACTATAGTATCAACCGTATCGACTAACAAAATAAAAGATATAAAAGTTAAATAAAGTACTTCGCTAAAGGTTGCAGCAAGTCCACCTTTGTCTGACACTTGTAACCTTTCAGTTAAAACCAAGATCCTCAATCATATAAAAACGTTGTAAATATTTCATACATATAAATATCACCACACAAAAGACCAAATCATTAAGCCATAAATGACGTCACTTCAAACCCTACCCTTCTTAGCAGCCTCTTCTATATCGCTATCTCTCCGATGTCGTGACGCTCTCTGCTTCTCCTCCAGCACCATCTTGATGTCGTTTGCCTGATCCCACTCCCCCCTCTCCATGAGCCGCTGATCGGGCCTCAATCGGGAGTCAGTCGGGGCCACTCCGGTCTCCGGTTCATTTAACTCAATGGCAAACTGAGTGAAGTTGTAACACTTCTCAAATTGAGGCCTAAAATATAGAGATTTAAAACGGTGTGTTAACTTTTTTGATGATAGAATATATACAAAATAGTACTGTACTTTTTTTGGCAATTTCATTGGCAAAAACAATGAACAAAAATATAATAAAAACCAAAATAAGTTGAAATAAAGATACTAAACTGAAACGGAATACACTAAAAAGCGTCTCATGATATAAATTATATAAAAAAAGTTACTTGAAACATTGCCAACTATAATTATAATTATCCAGCAAGAAAATCACTATTAAACATAGTAGCTTCATTGTGTTGTTAATTCAATACACAAAAACATAATAATAATGATATGTTGTGAAACAAGTCAACGAAAACCTAACTATGACGAACATTTCACGGCAAACCCGGCGACACATAATCAGTCTGTTACCACACCAGTATCAGTAGAAAATTCGCTGTAAAATACTGACAAGATAACTATTCAAAGCTCCAACTCTCAACACCAAATAATCACCATTTTAAATGACAAAGCAATCGAGTAAAAAGATTAAAGACAATTTCTACCTGAAAAAGATCTATATACAAAGAGCAACAAAATAAAAAGAATAAACATCAACTAACGGAGGGTATTTTCTTTGCCACAGAAGCATACTTGACTCTGTCTCGTACTCTGTCTTTCCTTTACTAGAAAGGTCTTTTTTAACTTTTGCTCCTTCCATCCTATCATCCCATGAACCGTTCAGAGTGTACCTAGCGATACCTGATGAATCCGTTACCACACCAGTTACCTGCAAAATAGATACCATGTAAAATGTTAAATATAGCAGTGAAAAACTACTGAAATGCTTCAAGAGAAGGTTATTGATAATTGCTACTATGCTGTAAAATATGTCAATTTTTATATAGGTTAGGTTAAGTTTAATGTCATGGATTACCGTATTATATAACAATGTCTCAGACGTAGCTGTCAATTTAAGTACTCTATTAAAGGGTGCAGCAAGTTTGAGAAATAGCGAACTACCTGGGATTCAAACGTGGACCTGTCGCGTCCGAGTCCAATGCTCTAACCACTTCTCTAACGAGCCTCAATAAAAAGTAATATAATATATAATATGTATATATTGCACTTATATACAATTAACAATTATGCACAATATAAAATTTTATATTATTATATCGTGTCATTTATATCATACTTTTCTAGGAGTATCACGAGAGAAATACGAGTATGCCGAATATTTGAGATGACATGTGTCATTATTGCGGTGGTTGAATATGTCCATCTCTCCGTGGTTATCAACCCATAGTGTGCCCACTATGATGTTGTGCACCGTTGTGGTTACCTTACGCCAAGTATAATGATTACCTGACTCCGGAAACACCAGGTGGGCTATACCTGGTTTAAAATAATGTAAATTACATTATGATAATGAACTTTAAATATATTCTAATTAAAATAATATAGAAATAAACATTTATGACTGTAACATAAACTATTACATAAACATTTAGACTATTACATAAACACCTACATAAAATATTACATAACCATAAATAACTGAATCTATTACATACACATCTACATAAACTATTATATAAACAAAAGCATATAAAACTAATGTATACAACATCTAAAACTGTTACATAAACATCTAAAACTATTACATAGACATCTACGAATAACTATTACATAAATATCTGAAACTAATTTTCAAAACAAAAGATCTCAGTCTTTTAAGATCTCATAAGATTAAAAGATTATAAGATAAAATGATTTCAAACCTATTGCATCTGCGAAGCATCGGCAATTCGATAAGGCTAATACTTGGTTGATTTGTTGCTTAATAAAGCAACAAATCAACATCAAACATCAACTCAAAAAACGCATTAGCGCAATGAAAATAAATTAAACTACCAAAAAGTAAAAAGATAAAGGCATTACAAAAAAAAGAGTAGTGCCACAAAATTAAATTAGCATAAATTATGTAAATTTATGCATTACCTAGAGGAATAATTTGCATATATTTTCCTCTAAACTTGCTGGACATTGTAAACTCCTGCCAGGCTGTCCACCCCCTCCCCTCCGTATACATCGATACCATTGGTGGATGATGACTAACCTGGCAACCAATCAGGCATAAGTAGGTCAAGTATAAATGAAGTAGGTCAACTATAAATAAGCTGCATCATAAAAATTTCTAGTCATAATAATTAATTATAAATACACTCAAAATTGTCTTAGCAATTAAATGCTTGTATGTTTCAAAAAAAGTGTATTTTAACTGTATTATCTTAAAACATGTGCTAACGTATATCCAAAAGTTTAATACATAACGATGTAATCAATAAGTTTTCATAAACATTTGTTTGACACAAACAAATAACTGCTAAAAAAGTTGGTATTTCTTTTCCTTTTTAAACCTTACCACAAATCAATAATTTTACTGATCATACACAGTATATTTTAGAAGTAAATTGGTTCCGTTAAACACCCATGTTTATTCCTCATTGGTTAAACAAATTAGATAAATTCTGGCACCTTTCATTACATCATTCCGTTATTTGTTTATTATTTATATCGGATTATAACTTATACCTTATCCACCGATAAATAAATGTGGCCAGTCTTTTATATCCGACCAAAAGTTATCAAATTTGTTCACAGAAGTAAAAAAATACCATTGAAACTATAACAAATCTTATCATTAATTCGTCTAAAAATTCACTATAAAAATTACCTGTTCAGCAATAGACCTCCAGCCATAATCATCACTCCTATCACACTCAAAAGTTTCCCCGAGTAAAGGATTAAAAGGCTTCCCCGTTCTTTGCGTCGTATTCCCATACGACGACACGCTAAAAGCTGCCACGTAGGCCATCTGTTGACAGGGGTCTGAACAACGCGCAGCTTCATCTAGACATTGAGAATACTCAAAGTCTTCTGTGAGACGTTGTAGGAAAGATAAGGGTTCACTAAAGTTGACCTGGAAATATTTAATAATGATGAAACTCGTTTGAAAAAAAGCACAAGATAAATAGTTTAAGAAGGATATCGTCAAAAAGATCTATATAATGGAATGCAGAGTTTTGAATCAATTAGGAGTTAAATGGGCTAATTGGAATGCTAAATAACAAGCTAATTCAAATGGGCTAATTAAAATGCTAATTGAAATGCTAAATAAATAACTAATTCAAATGAGCTAATTTGAGACTGAAAGCAAAGCCAGCTGTTGCATAAAACAAACACACAATTTGACATTTAGAGAACATGACACTGAAAAGAAAGAAGATGCCACTATCAAAGCTAAGAAAAAAAGTTTTAAAGCAAATGCACCACCCTGATGTCTAACTCTAAATTAACCTATTAACCTATTTGAAAGTTTATTTCTTTCTCAATGTCACATCAGAACAAAAAAGGCTATTCCTTTCAAAAATCATTCACCAAGCCAGACATTAAATTTAAATCTAGTAAAATTTTACAATAAATCGACTAACCGGAAAAGGTATTTTACTCAGATCCTTTCCGATGCAGTTTTTCATGATACTCCAGACGTTTAGACTAACAACCGGTTTCTCAGGAATCATATTCCTTCGTTGTTTGACAGCTTTTCTGGGTTCAATTCCGGGTAAACTGAACAAAGGTATCACATTTGATTGGTTTGATGAAAGATGAGTGGATTGATGCGGTAACAACTGATCTAGCTGTAAAAACAGATAATATAATTGTACTTTTAATTATGTACCGGTACTTTATAAAAATGGATAGAATAATTGTATTTCTATTTATTTACTTTACAAAAGCAGATAAAATAATTTTACTTTTATTAATATTCTTTTATAAAACGGATAATATAATTTTACTCTCATTTAGTTCTTGACTATAGTAAGACGAATATAAGAAAGAAAAGATGTCATTATATAACTAGATAGCTTAACATATAACTTTGTACATAGGTGACCAGCTTCTATTGAATATTTTAATTTTCTCGTAGCTTGTTAATATCTTATTTTTGTTTTAAATTGTATGAAATATTGTGCAAATAAATACTACTACAACTACTAATACTTCATTATCACGATATAAAATCCAAGCAATGTTGTACTGTGTGTGTAAAATAAAAGAATTACAAAACCAAGAAACAAATTATTTTATATCAAAAAACCAAATAACAAAAGCGAAACCTAAAAGGTTGCAAGCCACAGGTTGAGAACCGGTAGTGTAATTAAAAACCACAATTTCTTACGCGAGAAAGTCCAGTGGGAGGCGGCTTGTGGTAGATACCCGTATCAATCATGCTGCCCAGAGAATCTGTTGATTGTTGAGTCTGCAGTGATGACCCGGCATCTCGACTGCAGCGTCTGATAAGTTCAAAATTACGTTAAAATTAAGCCAGATGTTATAAAATATATATATTAAATATGTATAAATATATATTCAATATGCAGAAAATATATATAAAATGTATTAAATTATATATATTAAGGTATTACATAAGTCTCATATGTAATAAAGTTTGATCAAAATAAAGCTTGATTATTTAAATTCTTTGTTTTTAGCCAGGAAGAGAGTCATTAATAAAATACAAAATTACTGTTAAGTTTCCGCTACAATATCAAATTAATGATACTCAAGATGTAATTGAATAAGTAATTTAATATGTAACTGAATATATAACTGAATATGTATTTCTTGTTATAAAAAAAGAAATTAGAGATAATATTCTGGTATTACTTGTGAGTAAGATATTCAGATGAAAGTTCATCAAATGCATCAAAGAAATTGTCATCATCTTCATCTTCAGTATCCATCTCTGTTGTAAGAAAATTATGAAAACATGTTTTAGTACGAGTAATAAAAGATTATATGTATAATAACAAACAGTTCTTAAGTACCGAACTACTAGACTACTTACTATAAGCCTTACTAAAGGGTGCATCAAATATGCAAATATCAAGAAAAAAACTAGACGTAACCTTTTAGCATAAAACTTATTAGCACTTCATATAAAAACATATTGTAAGTATAAAATTCCTGACTTGTCAAAAATGACACGATAAAAGATCTCGACTGTTAATTTTTAATGTTAGGGTTCAAGTTAAAATACGAGTTAGGGTTAGAAATTAGTTAGTACTAGGATTATGGTTAAGTTTAAGGTTGATTAGAGTAACGGTTATTAAATGAACTGACTAATTCATTTAATAACCAAATTCATTTTATTAAGTTAATGTATTCGGGATTGTTTTCTCAATAAAATTATCCATATCATTTAACTCAAATCTTTTTCATTTAAAAAACCAACAATATTTCAAATAAACAATTCAATATACAAATCCTACCCCTGACTGTGGCACAATACGGATCTCCTGGCACCAAAGACTTGCGAATTTTCTTCTCCAGACTACAGTGCTGTCTGCCGAGCAGTTCAACGAGATCTTCCAGGTGGCGCCTCTGATCGTGTTCGTACTGAACCAGTTTCTGAAGTCTGTTACCTTGATGTTCCGCTATACGTACGTAATCATGACAAGCCTGGGTGGAATACAAAAATAAGCCAATATCGGATACCAAGTTTAAGTAAAAAAAAATAATTTTAGCCAGATTCTGGTTAAAATGTGCAATGCAATTGCAGCTTTTTCATTGGATTAGAATTCTAACCATAATTCTAACAGGTGGATACGAATTGCAGCAATAAAACATATAATTTCTGAAAAAACAAGCCTCGGTGCATAAAAAATAAGGCTAGTTTTGAAAGTAGCAAGATTTTATAATCTCTGCACTTAAGAGTTAGGGTTACTCCCTAACCCTAACTAAAACTCAGAGTACTAGTTAAAGCCCTGTAATATCTCAAACTCGACAGCTCCGGGTTCAAATTCTAAAAAACCTCTCCATTTCTCTAACTTACCGCACCCTTTAGTAAAACTCTTTACATAAATACCTACATCCGAGATATCATTCGTATAATACTGAAATCCATAATTTTAAACTTACTCAAGAAATATATCTCTATTATATATAGATCTGCATTGTGCAGCTAATATTAATATTCAATTATATTACACTAAATTCTTTTTGATCATTTTTCAAATGAAATATTCCTTCATTTTTTCTATATATTTTATAAATACTTCATATATATTTTGTATATAACTTCTACAAAAATCCATATATTGTATACAAACTTACCCCGATCATAGCATTGGTGGTAATTCTAAACAGAGAAGCTCGTTCGTTCACACCCTTTATCATTTGCACAGTATCAGCAGCAGAACTTCCCCCCCTCTCTAATTCACTCACAGCGCGCTGTAACGCGCTGCTGTGTTTAGTAGCGAGATCGCTACAAGTCTTGAGGTCATTGACCTTAGAGGTCAGAGTGCGTAAGGTTAAGGTCAGTTCATCTCGATAAGGTTCCACTGTATCGCATTCGTCTTCTGAAAAGGAAAAATTACGTTATTTTTTTTAATTAAATTTTTAATTTTAATTCAATAATAGTTTAAATTTAAATTTAAGTTAATGAAATTAAATCGCCAGTGATAAAATGAAAGACAATGTTTCAATTGACAGCTACATCTGCGACATCTTTTATATAATACAATAATCTAGACGTTAAACATAACCTTAACTCATTAATTACTATAGTTAAGATAATAATAAAATGATTGTAGATATATGTATATGTATATATATATATATATCTACAATCATTTTATTATTATGTTAACTATAGTAATTAAT
>JAQIXG010000289.1:0-36479 GCA_034700105.1 Oconnorella tubifera
CATTGCTTCATGTACGAAGGAAATCGTACGACAGCGGGTGGATATGTCTTCCGCGGACAATCTGCGCGATGTCGATGTTCTCTATTTATAATTTCGCCGATTGTGATACAGTTTTTAATTATATTCAATCGTTTAGATAGATGTAATGCTATAATAAAATAGTTTTTCGCGATTGCGATTAAATATTAAGCAGAGACGTCATTCGAGGGGAAGGGCGGGAGAGGGGGGATTTTATCGCCCATGTCTGATTATGGCGAGTATAGTATTAAAATATGTTAGAATATATTTTATACAAAATGCCTTTCTCTTGAAAAGGGAAGTTGTTGTAATTAATAGTGAAGCATTAATAATTTCATATATTGTGTATGATTTAGACAAAATTTCGACTAAAATAATAGTACAGAAGTGTGATAATGTAGAGTTATAAACCTCAAATAAATTGTAAAGAAGTTACAATTAATTTTTTGACAAAAATGATGCCACTAGCTAATAAAGTAACTTGCTTGTGGGATTTTTTGGACTCCCCCACTCAAGTGAAGAGCTGAAACGAAGTCTGTAATCTTAAAACATCAGAAGAAACTAAATATCAAGTTTAGTCATTAAGCAATAAAATTAATCAAATTTATAATTATCACTGGTTAAGCTATACATCTATTTCTGGTGTCGACATATATCGATAAAATACAATTTCATCATTTTTACGATTTTTAAAAACACAGCGAAAACAATCAAAATAATTTTGCAGCTGGCTAGATCGATACATACATAAAAGAGCCTAAATAAGTAATATACACTGTACATAGAAACACGACGGCATTATTGTCATTTATGTTAATTAAATTCGTTTAAAACACGACGGGTTATAAATGATAAATCATTCAACGTTACAGCTGCAGATACATAAAACGTTTCAGTTGACACACGCTCACTATTTGCGGCACTTTCCATTTCTCTCCAGTGGTGTATAATTTCCGCCTGGTACGATAATGCTATTTAGGAGCACAGGTTTCGAAATAAAACTTTATCAGAGTTTATTGAATAGAAAGATAATTTTTGAAATTTTGAATAGATACTCATTTATATAATTGAACACATCCTACAAATTAGAGATCTTATTTAAATACTAGACAATTTATAAATAAATCATGTAGCCTATTATTGAAATTATTAATTTTCAATGTTGTAAACATTTCTTTGTTATTTTAGTGTGATTGAATCGTTGAAAAAAGTTTGAATTGATCTTTATAATTGTATGCATTGAAGAGGCCTAAGTATTCAAAATTATTAAAAGTTTAAAAAACTACATTTTTTATTAAATTGTGTTTTACTAATTAAATATCTGCTTGGATTAATAAATACTTTTAAGTAATTATATTCCAACTTTTCTATTTCAATAATTTCTCTTTATGAGCTAATTCTAATTATCACTCACACATATTAGTAATACTTATCGGCACGAAAGTAGTTTATTAAATTAACTTAATCAAATAAAAAAATGTGTTTCCCCATTTGCATCATTTTAGAAAATAAAATTAAGAAAAGAATAATGCAGTATAATATGTTAATGTAAAAATACTATAGAAAAAAAAGAGAAAAATATTACCTGTCACTTATTTCAAATGAAGATTCACTTATTTTATTCTGAAATTGATTATCGAAACACGTTTATTTATCCTATCAAAATAAACTTAAATTTAGTAGAGCAAATACCTTCAAACGGAGACAATTTAAATACACGAAATGACGATGAGCGTTAAATTAAAAATAAAATAGAGATATGTAATTTACAACAAATTGAAGATCGTAGACTTAAGTTACTAAATTATTCTAATGTTAATTAAAACATAATGCAAGCGTGCACACGATAGATGTAGACATAAATTTCAAGAATAGTTATTATCAGCCTAAACATATAAAGATATTAATTAACTATTTTATTAATAGTAACAAAATGCCGACACGATTGCAATACGTTTTATCGGTAAGCTCTCCACATTTATAGATCAGTCGCTAAAGTTACACTTCAACCGTAACAAAAACCAAACTTAGCTCACCTTTCAAATATCCATGTAAAGTTATTTTAACTTACAAAATGAATAATTATTACAATAAAAAGCGAATTTTAATCTATTTTAAATCGTCCACGCACTACTAAAATCAACTCAAAAAGAGCCCTTCATTTAACGATTTGATCAAGTGAAATGTTATCGTCATCTAAGAAGTAGCGGCTAAACCTACGTCTATTTTTATTTCTTTATATCCCCAGAATGCTCTTATAAAGCGAGATTCAGATTTTTAATAGCGATGCGACACAGGCGGCGTTCTTGTCATAAACCCTACTTTTCCAGTCAAAGTAGCGCCGCGCACTTCCTAACCTCCCGACAGGAAACTCTATATGGAAAGCGCATGAAATACTGTGAACCTACAAGACGCCGCTCAGTATTAAAGTACTCGATGAGAATTAACTCGAGTAGTGTACTTGATGATAATAACGATGGTGCTAAGAATTCAGTGTGGCGAGTGATTGTGTCGCCTCGTTGATAAGCCTATCATTACTTTCTGAAGTAACAACCAGTAGCGGTCTAGAAAAATAAGCTGTGGGAGTATCATAAAAATATGAACAACTTTTATCTTTTTCTAGACAAATAAGAAAGTTTACGACAAAGTGAATTAAATATGAATTAATAGTTTAAAATAACTATCGCTACATCAACATCGTAACAGGTTTTATTATATAAGAATACTTTTTACGAGTAGCGCCTAATTTGATATTAATATTGCAATACATAAACATTAACAGTTAATTAACAGTTCCTTTCTAATTAAGGCTCCACATATATAGTACAATGTAGCTTATATTGTAAATATTACAGACAATCTGTTAAATCAATATATTTGAAAATAGAACTCTCAAGTTTTTAGGCATTTTACAAATTATCACACTAAACGCCTGTAATTTACTTATCCTCCTCTCAATAAAGTGTGTATAGATTACTGCGTCAATGATTTTTTTTTCTTTCCGAATTTTTTTTGCTTCAGTGATCAACAGAAAATCTAATTTTGAACGTTCAGTGACAGAGTGTATATTTTCAGTTATTTTTAGTTAAATTTATATCTATCACATTAGATTCTCTCTAAGGTAGTTGGGTTCTTGAAACTTCTAAAGTTAACTTTATTTTCTCGATGAAAGAGAAAATTCGATGATCAGTATACTCTGTGACAATGTCATCACGATGTACTTTTTACTGGGACATCAAATTCAATTTGTAAATTGAATAAATCTCAGTCTCATGATCCTGACACACGAAAAAATTCGAATTTTAACAAAGAAAGACAGACAAATACTATTCCATAGCTGAACCTTAAAGAAATAATCAACTTTATAAAAATGTTTTCACTGAACATAGTTCAAATTCATTTTTAAACGTCATCCACCAAGACGAAAAAACAAATCATTGATAATATTGACAGTGCAGAATTAACTTTCACATTTGATTAGCCCATAGGAGTTATCTAGCTAGTAATTTATATCACTGTAAAAGTAGGGATGCCAAGCAATAGAAGAGGAACGTAACAGAGAAGCTTAAAACAATAAGTAAAAAAACAAAACAATAAATAAAAACAGTATATAGTATAAATAATATAAGTTACAGTTGCCATGTTGTTAGATAGTATAAGAAACATAAATACTACACTCTGTTAAGGAAGTAGTATTCTTATAACTTCATTTATTGCACATCAAGTTTTCGACATAAGATAAATGAGCTTATTTGATTAAATAGGCTAATTGTGATTCTGTGA
The DNA here is from genome assembly GCA_034700105.1 of Oconnorella tubifera. Classification (NCBI taxonomy): domain Eukaryota; kingdom Metazoa; phylum Annelida; class Clitellata; order Enchytraeida; family Enchytraeidae; genus Oconnorella; species Oconnorella tubifera. Next base: position 3,802 of record JAQIXG010000289.1, read on the forward strand.
CATAGAGCAATAACAAAATCAAAGCAGAGTGAATATGTTTCATATGTTTACACTTTTCCATCAACATAGCAACGATAACGGACGGCCCTACTTTAATGCTTCACTCTTAAATCAATTAGTGTTCAATGGATTTTATTTCCCCTTGAATATCCTATTAATTTTGGTCCCTTTTTCTTTACAGTCAACTTCTGTTATACATATACAATGTTATCTATTTCTTTCAGGGCTTTATAAATTTATAAACAATAATGAATAAATTATAATTATCGGCCTAATCACCTTTTTACACGTAACCAACAGAAAACAAGTCAATATTTAACTGAAATTGTTTGAATTTTATTTCATTTGAATTTATTTGTATTTTATAATTAATGTCGTCGCTGATTACGGTTTAATAAAACCATTAAGCATTAATCACTAAATCTTTAGTTTTTACAACGCAGATTGTTAGCATTAATATTCATAATATATCTTTTTGACAACCATGAAGGACTCAATATTTATTTCTGAATAATTTCTCGAGATATTATAATGCGATTGTCGTCAAATAAGCAACTTAACTTGATATGTTATCTCCTATCACATTTCACCACGGAATCGATCAGTCATTTCGCTTGTCCTGTAGCATGTCTTTTCGTCAGTTTCTCGTCCAGTTTTTGATCGACTCGACGACACAGAAGTGTCCTGACTAATCCTATCTAGATGAGCCACATACAAGAACAGCGTGTTGTCGAATCAATGCTGGAGATGCTTCGAGAAGTGTTTTAGCATTCATTGCTATTAGTGCAACATGAACGAGCGACTTGATAGGATCTAAGTTTGCATCGAGAACAGCGTTGCTATAAAAAACAATGATTTTATTGTATTTGTTTAATTATTATCAATAGATTGTCAAAAGCAGCGGATTTCTTAAATTTCATCATGTTAATATTAAGTTATTGACTTCGCATTTTTCTGTAAAAGAACTTCCCAAATGTAATTTGAAAACATTTTGCTTTTGGATTTTGGTAAATAATATCGAGTTGTAGAATTAGTCGACAATTCATTTATATTAATTTATTTAGATTCTATTGTTTAGTCAACTTATAGTGTTTTTATGCTTTAATCATACTTTAATATATATCACTCTTGCTTTTATGAATTACGTGTTGTTTTGTGTGAATTGTATAAATACATAAGTAAATAAATTGTTCTGTTATGACATCTTCTATATGTTATAAAAAAACTTACATTTTACAGTTAGCCGCAATACCTTAGAAGCTAAAATATATTGCGCATATTTTAATAAAGGCGTAGATCTAATTTGACAAAATATTCAACATTAGGCACATTTAAGTCATTATTTCTTTACTCGTTTTTATGTCATCACACATTCTACAGTAATTACCTTCTTTTAATGAAGAAACATTAACTGAAGAGAGACTTAACGCTCACTATAGAATGCAATAATATTAGTAATTGACAATTTTTTGTAAATTCAGCAACAATTTTACAATTGCGATGATGAGATTACATGCAATGCGCATGTTGGAGATTATAGGCTTAATGTACCGCTACAACATTCTTTGTAAAAGTATTTAATTTTAACAAAAATACACAACGCAATCTTGCTTTAATCAATGAGAGATTGAATCAATATAGAGTTTATACATAATATAGAGAATTTTATCTAAATTAGATTGATAGCTGTTATATTTAGAAATGTTACTGTATAGCTAGCATCTGTTTTGTGGTTTCCGAATTCGGTATAATCTAGGGCCTAATGATAATTATGTGTTCATATTTTTTTATTAAAATTGAGTCATCTTGATCAATAATAACAAGCATCGTCAATTTAAATAGAAAATTTAGTGATCTGTTATCTTGCGATCTATTTTGTTAACACATTATTTAAATTTTAAGATAAAAATTCAAATTAAAAAATGATTTATTTGTTTTCTTCCGGATTGTAGACGATAATCTTAACGCGAATTTAGAGCTAATATAAAAATTCAAATAATTTTATATTTGAAGTATTTAATTGTTATCACATTCTTAAATATAATAAACTTGATTTATATTGACAATATCATGGCTTGTTGTACAGATATCAATGATTCATAAAGCACTAAATTCAGCAGCAGCAAAATGTGATTAAGCTAACATTAAAACTTTAAAAACAGTATTCAAATGACTAACTAACATTATGATAGCATTATTATAGAAATTTACATAAGCTTTTATTTGAAGTCGTATTAAGCTCCACTTAATACGACTTTAGTCAAACTTGCAATATGATAAAATATATACCGATGAAGCCTAGAACATAGAAAAAGTAACGTAATGAAAAGTATACTTGTTTCTATTATAAAATAACATTGTTTTAACTGCAAAAATAAAGATAGGTATTAAAACATGTATAATAACAGTCCTCGCACAAAACGTTTTTAGACAAATTACTGAGTGAGCAGTTTACTAATTTCACATTTTTATCTTGAAGGCTTTAAAACTCATCACTGTATAAATAGTTGTCAGTGACAATCGGCCCGCGTCAACAGATAGTTATTTGCATCACTTTGTTCATTGCTTTCTGAAATAAAATACATGAAAATATTCATCTCTCGTTTCCTATTCTTTTCCTAGCCCAAAAATAACCTAACAGAAAAAATATTTATTTCACAAGATATATAATCATATACACACTTCTTCTGAACGCTGACTGTAATTAGTGGGCTCTTTTACTATAGGCCAGAGGATATACAGCATATAGAGCCATAATCGCGACAAAGTACCGATTTACTATTTACCAAACTGAAAGTTGACAACCTAATCATAATTGAATTGACTTAAATTCTTTAGAGGTTTACATTTTTGCGAGTTTATCTTAGCCTGAATTTTTATTAAGATCATATTGAAATAAATACAGAATTACAAGTTATATATACAGAATTACAAGTTATTTTGATTTTCAGTGAAATATTTAACATGTGAAAACAACATGTCTAAATATCCCATTTCTTCCTCCCTTAGTGTAATGTTTATCTATTTATATTCATAAATTAAAAATCAATGTTTAAACAATACAAAAAAGCTGAAGAAATTGTTGTCAAAATCCTTATAGTTACCGTCTAGTTCCCAGCTTAATTGAGATTGATCTAGATTGTAGTCGGACGAGATAATGGCCGTTTCTCGGAGAAAAATGTCACCAAGCATTTGTAGACCATGATAAGATGGAGTCCTTAAGGTCAGAGAAGATCTGTCAAAATGGTCATAAGATATAAATAAATCAGCAAAGGCGTATTCTAATAAAAATTAAATGCAAGATATTACTAATAAAATAACTTGGAAATTTATTTAACTTTAAATTGCGCATAAGCAAGTTGCAATTTGCTTTCATTAATTTAAAATATAAAGCTGGATTTATTGCACAGCTAAATTCACAATACATATTAATATATATTTCGGTTGCATCGTTACTTAGACAATACAAATTTGCATTGATTTTAATTAACAGCTTGTTTTCTTATGACAATTTTATTTTTATGAGAATTTGTGTTTATCATATTTAAGACTTTTGACCTGAAATCAGACATTTCAATGCTGCTGCCTATTTTCTCTTGACTGCTGTATATGAGGTAGTAATCTTTTTTAGCTGGAAAATTGTTGCCAGATGACTGAATACAATTTCTGTCTTTATGATTTTTAGAAGCACACAACCGTGAAAGTTCACCTTCACTATCAGATTTTGAACCTGTAGAAAAATAAAACTAATAATTGTAATATTTATTTTATATGACTCTAAATTCATTTAATGCTAATGATTTATCCATTTTTTGTGATTATTATTTAAAAATTGATAAAATTACTAATGATATTTTAATAATATTATTTTAAAATTTTTGCAGACGAGTCTTCCCTTTCCAAATACTTAAATCTTTAATCTTACTTCCTGAATTAATTATGCAATGAAACATAAAACTACTATTTCACTACAGCTACTTGTCTAATAAGTATCCTACTTTGTCCCTATTTTGTCTTCTTGATTGTGATTTAAATTTATCGCATTTACGACTGGTTATAATATGTTATAACACTAACACGAGTCCTTGGAATGCCGGTGTAAGGTTAGGGTTGAGGGTTTGCTTGGACAGTAACTGTCACTTCCTGTCGTCAGCTCAGCAAGGACTGTTGTAGAAGAAAGATCTTGAGAGGCAGAATCAGACAAACCTAACTTTTCCTGTAGCCGCTGAATCTCTAGTTCTTTCTACACATAAATAATTTCCCTTCTTATTTATACATGATGTGTATATCAACACTGGACTATTTGTAGGCTATGCATATACACATGTCCTAGAGTATATAACGTATAAACATATATGACTAGGGCGTATGTATGCTTAATATTCGATATATGGATAAAAATGATTACAATGTATATGAATATATATTATATATGTTTTGATGTTAGTATATTTAAGTGAAACTGTTATGGAATTGGCCCATTTATGATAATATGTTGTAAAGCCACAAGTATGAAAATAACAAGAGTATCAATGTATGTATTTATGTATATATACAAATGTATTGATTTACAACATCCTTTTTATTCCCTATTTATTTTTACTCCCTATCATCAAAATTTCATAATTTTTTTATATATTTTAATTTCACCGTTTTCTCCTGCATTTATAAAATAAAATGACGATTAAACATTTTAATATACACAATATTAGGCTACATACTGTCTAGCCTAATATTGTGTATATTAAAACTATTTTAACTGTTGATGATTGCAACTATTTTGTGATTATTGATTATGATTAGTGATGATTAATAGTGGTTGATGATTAGTTACCGAAGCAAGCAGTTCTCGAAGGCTTCGGTTTTCAGCTGTCAACTCATCACTTTTTGCTCCGGATCGTTTGCTGTTTGATAGACTCTCACATTGCTTTGTTTTTCTTCTAAACGTTGTAATCTTCTGTTTCTCGTCTCCTGTGGGATCTTTGCGAATCTCAATTAACTAAACATCAGCATTAATAGTAAACTATCAACATTGCCGTTTTATATAAAATAATTTTGGTAATTTCAAATAAAAATTTTACATATCGGATGACAAGTCTTTTTTTAGCATTTTTCATTCTTCTACAACAAGAAATTACAATAGTAGTACACAGAGTTAGATTCAAAATTCTGCAGATTTTGTGAAGCAATATTTCTTTTAAAAGTTAATTATATTATGGAGTAGACATTTTTCACAACTCGGATACTGTTGAAATCAACAAATTCAATTTTAAGTAGTATTAACTTGATATTTTTTACTGAACAAGTCATTAAAATTACAGTTCTATACCTTCATTTGAAATCAATTTTTTGTTTTACACTATTATCAGGTTAGACACTAATTAAAAAATCAATACTTCATTTTTTTCATATTTTCTTCAAAATCTAAACGAACCTTTGGACCAAAAACTAGGCACAATGTGACTGTAGTACCAAACAGTATAAAGAAGGCTATAAGTAGGTAGGCTGAGTCAGGCCTGTCAATCATGATGAGAGTGACAGGCACGCCTGCTGCGCACATGATGACGACATTGTACACGCTTAGGCCTATGTACTTGGAGTCATTCAGTGCAGCTATGGTAACGTGACGTGTCTCCCAGGCAAGGAAACAGCCTACAACCTCATGACATCATAATAAAACATCATTAAGTTAAAGATACAATTAATATAATAGATAATAAAATAACACTGGGCTGATGCACTGAAAAACTGACTGATTCAAAAATATAGCCCAGAAATGATATCTTTTATGGTATATTTTTAAATAATAAGTATCCTTTATGAAAACGCTCAGTCATTTTAATTATTTTCTAACATAGGTCTAAAGAAAGAGAATTCACTGAATTATACAAACATTGCAGAGCTAATTTTCACAAGTAAAAATTTTAAAATTAAAAAAAATTAAGAATTAAATTAAAGTAAGAAAAAGTTAAAGTTAATGAAAGTTAAAATAAATACCAGAAGTAATCCTTTATAGACATAGAGAGTAACAAGGAATATAGTCATATGTTGACTTGTACAGAACTCAACGTACGGTACTATCTCAACATCTCCCCCTGATGTGTCGTACTGAAATAATTTAAGAATTACCTTAGCTTTCCATTGCACTGTTATACATCAATAAATTTCATATTTAAAATACTACTTTAAATTGTACATTATTAATAATTGATCACAATTACAGTTTCGGAATGTAAATTATCTTAGAGCTATAATCTTCTGACGGTCTAGCATTGCCAGGAAGAAACTATTACATGTTCAACGTTTTTAAAATTAAGAAAAAATTTACGCTCATTTTATAGGTATGTAACAGCAAGCACCTTTATATTCAAATCAAAAGTCTATCTGTTCTGAAACTTGTGATATGGATTTTAAAAATGCATTTTTGATACGATTGAGCAATAAAAATGTTCAATAAATTACTTTTCAATAAAATTACAAATGAAATTATAATTCATATAATTAGAAAGATCTATATTAACATAGGTCAGTGACATTTTTAGCATTACAAATATTAGTTTAGGCATTGAGAAATTATTTGTTCCAAAGTTATACAAAAATGTGTGCTACTTATTTCAACTTAAAGAGAATACTGATGACATTATGTTTTATCAAATACTGACTATATTTATATAAAAGTTATACCATTGGTAGCAGATCGTTCGTTTCTCGATAAGGCGGAGCTAATATCTGCCAGAGAGCCAGAATGATGAGATCAACAAGCAGTAAAATATTGACTATGATGACAAGCTTATAATCTCTAATGACCTACAACAGACAAGAAGTTATTTTATATTTCAGACTGTTTTCAGTGCAATATGGATTGTAGGATTAAATTGTAAAATATCAGTTAAAATGCTATTTTGTTGCATGTAATTATAGCACATTAATACAACAGATTAACAAAATCAAAGTCAGACAAGTTAAACATTTATTCTACATTTTTAATTTCTTGAAAAACAATAATCTAATGAAAAATTTCACATCGAAAAGTGTCACCTTCTTATTCATTTTGATATTTGTAAATATTGAATGAACTCTCCACGTTTTGCTAAACATTGCACCAAATGACAGAGTAAACCCAATACAGAATACCCATATCTTTAACTGAAACAAATAATTATTCACCTAATTAATTTTATACTTTAATTGAGCTTACTCGTCGATTCTACTATAATTAAAATCAGATCATTAGAAATAATAATCTAACAAAAAAAATCATATCCGTCATCGCCTAAGCCGTTCATTATTACAGAAATATATGTACCAGCTTTAACTGGGGAAAAATGCAACACTCAATCTTGGCAGCACCTAAATCTGTGATACCTCTGTATATGAAAAAATCAAATTTAATTAAGGAGTCTCCTTTAAGTATATTGTGTTATTTAGATTTTTAAAGTTAAAGAACTCCTCTTCGTCCACAAAAAAAGGTAAAAAAATTCCTCATACAAAATTACATATTCTAATTTCAGCCAAAAAATGCACGAAATACAAAGTCTATTTTAAACACAAATTTGAGTTAGGCTAAATTTCAAAAATATCAGGAATTTGCAACAGAAGGTAACTTACGGAGCAGGTCAATGGAAAAAGTCGTTCGCTGACGAGACGTCCATCAACACCAAGCAAAAAGACACTACTGTATGTAAGAGCACATCCGGCTAAAATGAAGTTATTCATATTTGGACTTGACATCTTTATATATCTGAAAAAAGCATATATTTTGCTCAATTTCAAATTTGCCTATGTTATAATAAAATAAAATAACGCTAATTACACTAATTTTCAAAGTGTTTGATTAATTTTTATGATTATTCATTTTATTCCTGTTGTTTTATTTCTACTGTATATCATATAACTGCGCTGTGGTTCATTGAAGTTCATGTATATTATTAATCCAAAAAATGCAAACATTACACAAAAAATGTCAAACGCTGACGTATTATTATAATGCGATTTGCAATAAATTGATGTTTTTACTCAGCTTAAGTGTAGGTTTCACTTTCCTGCTGATAGATATTACACAGTTTTTTGTAACGAATGATTATTCAGTTTTCAGCTAAATTCTGAGAAATTGTACAGTGATCCAGAAATATGAATTAGCCAATTAGAGTCTTTAAAAAATGGAAGTTGAATTTCTTATTAAATATCCATTATAGTAGTTTCTTTATAGTAGTTGGTTTCGAATTGTGTAATTTATAAATCTACTACATGTGTAAATGCACTTCCGTCTTGCAAGGCCTATTAGTTAAATTACATAGCAAAATGGACAAGAAAAGAATGTTCATCAAACTGTATATAAGGCTGATTCAAGTCAATGTCACAAAATTAAATAAGCACTACATAAAAACTGGATATTATTAATAGCAAGAGTAAAAGTTTCCAGGTGAAATAATCTTTGATTTTTACATTTTATAAATCGCTATCTTAGAACACTCCAATATTGTGTCGTCGCCTTATTAAATTAAACAATGTATAAAATTAATGATACTGTACAATTAGAATTTTCGTACTTATGTTTTCTAAAACGAATGTTGATGATAAAAAAGAAGAGAGTTAGAAGAATGCCGAGTGCAGCCAGTGAGCTGACGCAAGCGAAGATTCCGAGGTTTACTTTCTGCAGACGACGCTCCTTTTGCGAGCCGTCCCTTGGTGCGAGGCTACCTGACCAAAAAATTGTTTTCGGTAATTACATTTTGACCCAAATAAACAATAAAGCTGAATAAAAGGAATACTGTTGATGTATCCTGAAAATTTAAGCCATGTAAGTTATGGGAAAGTAGGTCCATTTATCGTTATCAGGCATACAAACATACATAGGCCTACGTTTTAAACATACACACAAAAGCATGTACACATTGTAGAAAATAATTGTATGAAATGTCTCACCAGCCCATTTGATGGTTGAATCAATTGTAATGACATTAGTTAGCATATTCACTTGTCCAACCTTAATCATTTCACCATCTGTGCACAAAGCAAAGCAGAAAACAAAGCATGTAATTTAATTAATAAGTGTAAATGAAGAAATCAGAAATATAATGTCTGCTAATGTATATTTAATTACTGTGTAATATTCTTGATAATTTCTGTTTTGAATGTAAAGATAAATACTAATACCTCTAAATACTATCAAATCTTAATGTATTTGAGGTGAGGGGGATGGATGGAACATTTGTTTCAAAAAACTTAGCATGTAATTTTGTTAACTAATTCGCAAAAATCTAAATAACACAATAACATTACATATTTATTAGTCTGTCCTTTTAAGAATGTAGACCCAAAATTAGAAAAAGTAGTTCCTTTAGAGACTTTACAATTTCGTTTTGAATTGATTTTCATCACTTCACATTCTTTTCACTCCCCTAAAAAATTCAACTGATGATATTGACAGAGAAGTTTGTTGCTTTAAAAAGAGTCAATACAGTTCCGCACGCACAGTAGCACGCAAAATGTGACGCAAGCGCAAAGACTTTATTGAATCGTTTCGGAAAGATAAATCACAGCGCAACAACGCAGTACGGACGCCATTAGGACTTGCCTTGAAACTGTTCTAGGATGACAATCCCTAGGCGGTCGCCATTATCGAACACGATTTGTCCCTGCAACAGACGATGCAATAATATCTACGTTAATCAACCGATGAACGATCACAATAGATAAGCCGCAAGCATAGAGCGATAATACTTCATTAGATAATAGCTTTACTGCGGTAAAGCTATTAATTTAGTGTTTGCTAATTACTGGTGCAACTCAGCGTGTAATCAACATCTAACTGAAACTTATTATTAAGTTATTAATATCTGTAATCCTGTCCAATGACAAAACAAAGCATAAGCATACGCAAACTGCATACGCAGTAGCGTAACTACCGTGGTAGCAGCTACCGCAATGCTGAGGGGCCAGGGCGTGTTGGGGGGCCCGCGTCCGATCCAAAATAAAAAAAATTCTGAGCAATTATCAGGCTAGTAACAATTAGACTTCACTATGTTGTGAAAGACTTCACAATGTTGTGAAAGTATGTAAAAAAAGGAGTAATAACTAAAGAAAAGTCATCATTGTCGAAATTGATTTTGTGTTAGTATTTTCTGTTTCTGGAGGAAAATCCCGAAACTTGAAATTCATGGGCACCGTACAAAAAATTGCTCTGGGACCTGTGGCCAGATAGTTACGCCACTGTGCATGCGTCATGCAATTGCTAGTCAGAATTTTATGTATACAGTATTGCATTGAACCTTTAGAGTTTCATGTTATACAACTGCATTAAAGGATAAATTAATATTTCTCTTAATTTTTAATTAATCTGTATTTTAAATCATACACTTTGACAATAAAAGTTACAGTCATAGATTCATAATGAATAAAATAATTTCTAGAATTATAATATACTCTATTTATTCAATTATAAATGAACAGAAAAATACAAAGTATCTCTTTGGCCTCACTTCACTGTTTCCTAATTTGAATAAATCTATACAAACTAAACCCTACATTCAACCGCAGATTTTTCTTTAAGAATTTTATTTTAATTACAAGTTAATTATAATTAAAAGCTAAATGGCTTAATGCTAGCGCGTCGGTGACACTCCCAAGTCAGTGATCCGAGTTCAACTCCCAGGCGCGGTAACTTTCCCTATAGATTAATCCGTCCATCACACCAGGATTGGTGAAATAAGTTGGCCTGCCAGCTTTGGCTCGAAAAGCAAATTCTTAAGTCAGCTTAATTGCATTTATACTTGCTGACTTCAAAGTTATAGAGAATGAACTCATTCACTGCATGAAGATGAAGCTTTTGAAACTTTTGCGAAATCTCTTTTTTAATTACGAAATAAAGATTGTTAAAAATATATTACATGTTGCATATAATGTTCCACTTTTCTAAAGAAACGTTGAATATTTCAAGTAAACTAACGTCTTAAAAGAAAGAAAGTAACAAAAGATGCTGTGCTCTCACTTTTCACTTATCAGATTGACTTTTAAAATTTAAATTGCGTTAAATTTTTACTATTACACTGTTTACATTAAAAAAAAGCTTACAGTGACACCCAAAAGATTGGTTTTTCTTAATTCAGCCTTTAGTAGTTCGGCTTTATTCGGCGTGACGTCATAGTAATGTTCTCCGTACTGTTTGATGACGTTGTCGACAGCGCGGGCTATGACCCAGATACCGTCGTACGCGTAGCCGTGAAACTTACTGTAGGTCCCGCCTCTGCTAGAGTCGTACGCATGTTTGTACTGATCTACAGTCTATAAGTTAAAGGCTATATAACATAAGTTTTATTACATAAAGTAATTTATAGGCTCTTATAAAGTAGAATCTAAACAAGCTTCTGTAGCTAATCTGTGTTGTAATGAATTGAAAATAAATAACAAGGCATACATTAAGAATTTGATGCAATTGTCATTCATAAAGATTCTATAAATTATCATGAGTATTTAAATTCAATAGAATCTGTAAGTCATGAGGATTTTCTGATACGTTTTAGTACTTAGAGGTGTTTAAATGCTGCTTAATTAGTCGAGAACAATAATTAAATTTTATCACAACAATTTGATAACAAAATTAGAAAAGAAATTAAAGAATTTTAGCTATGGTAAGTATTCGAACAAAAAATGGTATTTTAATAATTGAGCAATTGTTGCTTGATTACATAGAGAATGAAACGTAAATATAATGAAACAAAATAGAAAAAGCAATAATTTAACTTGAAGAATTTTTAAAAATTATTTCGAGTGCATCAGTGTGGACAAGATTATTAACAATAACTATGATAATTATAACTTAGTAATGACGACGATGTGGCGATATCAACTACCGATTAAAGTTAATGATGTTAATTAAACTTGTAAACATTGATTGAGATTCAAGCGAAACTCTTTAATTTAAACTTTTCTTGCAATAATCAATGAAATTGCAATATTACCAATGTATCAATCTAACAAAAATTAGTAAATATAAATTTTTCATTTAATTACACTGTAGATTTAAACAATCATAAAAATAATTTACTGTAATATAAATTACAAATATAAACTACAGAAAGAAATAGTACAACAATTATACAATAGTTACACGACATAAACTATATTGACTCACAATGCCGCTGTGCGTGAGTCGATCAGAAGAGCTGAGAATGAGCACATCTAGGCCAATGAAGCCATCGAGAGCCGTGCGGACCTTGCTGGGTGCACAGCTGGTATCTCGAACCTTCCACCAAGCTGATTCGTATCTACCAGAGAGTATCCAAAGATACTTCTCACCATACATGCCCATTTTGTGAGCCTAGATATTAATTTATTAAAAATTTCACTGGTAAGTTAATTTTAGTACTTGCATTACTAGTTTTGTTTTTAAGATGAAGTTAAACAGTAACGTGGTACGGTGTTATACTTGCACAAATGCGTCAATAATTGTACTGACTGCAATTGTTAACTAGATCCTAATACATTTGTTAATTAAAAATTAAAACTGCCATTAAATTCTATACAAACAATAGGATATGATCTACAATCAGAGAGTGATTATAATTCAAACTTGAGATTATGTCATATTTATATGTAGGTAAGTTAATTGTAACTATTGGTAATGCAACTTTATGGATTTAGGAATACTTAATAGCATGCTTTTATGCCAACATCAATATATAATAATACAAATAAGTCTTACCTCACAAAATACACTTCGAGCCATTTGAGCATCAAAATCACCAACAATGATACGAAGATCCTTTTGCTTTCAAGTTTCAAAAATGTAAAAAAGCAAATTATTCAGAGTGCGTGTTTATGACAACAAGTATTTGGCTAGTACGCAGAATGAATGTGTTGTCGTAGTCAATTACCTTATGAATAAGCACTTCAATGATTAATAATTTAACCCAAATCTTCACATTTTAATATTTATTTTGTTTCAACAAAATAAAAAATCTGTGATGAACCGCCATTATTATTGACATATATGACTAAGGCATTGGCTTCAAGTATTTTAATGCAATCAGGTAATTTACTATAAATTGCTACTAAATTTATGTAAGTATATGATCAAATGTGGTGTAAGATTTGGTTAATACCTTAATAAGTTCCAGGGACGATCTCGGATCCATAGAAAAACTTTCCGTCTCTCTGTGAATCTTCATCGAATCCAGCAAATCAATCAGCTTGCTGTGTATCTGAACAATAATACTATGATTTTAGTCATTGGTTATAAACGAGTCATTTCCTATGTTGCCATTAAAACTCAGTATTCGAAGAAAAAAAACATGACACACGTCATTTGGCTTATTCATATTCTTCTTTATTCTGTCACCCTATAAAAATTATCGTTCAAATAGATTGATCCTTGCGTTTTAATTATCCAATTTTTCTTTAAAATATCTTTATCTATAACCAGTCTTTATCATTTAAAGTATTTAAATAATATTAGTCACTCTTCTCTGTGAATATCATCTGCTTTAATTAAACTTTCTTGCATAAGCTAATGTAAAAATTGTAAAATTTGAGAAGCCTTAACTAATTCATGTTCAAAAAATAAAGTAATAATGTGATTTCCCATAAGCGTATAAATGTACAACTTATACTAATTGACAAGTACGTCACTTTTTCGTCTTTTCAGCTTTTCCATTCTGATGTCGTCATCTATAAAAACTTGTGGTTTATGATCATGTGCTTAATAACTCGTGATAATTACTCCGTGTTCGTTTACTGCTTCAGTGGCGAACTCGCACTTCTCAGAGACTCGTAAAATCATTTTTCACTGCTTGTTGCTACAACAGAGAAATCCTTACAACAACAGAGAAAGATAGAGAGAGAGAGAGAGAGAGAGAGAGAGAGAGAGAGAGACAGAGAGAGAGAGAGAGAACATGCTCGGGAACAAGTGATGACACTTGAGAGCAGACTGTGATCGGAGTTGTCCAATTCACTCCAAAAATTGGACTAAATTTAATTACTGTCACAATCATAATCTAAGTTTTTTCGATTTCGTTTCAGTATTGACAACCATTCCATGTCGATATTCGTGGCTTTTTTTCTATCACACTGTAGTGGTTTTCTCTGAGGCTTTATTTTTACTTGCAGTATCCGATTCTCTTCCTTTTGAGGTTAACGCCAAGGACATCTTCCTACTAAACCCCTGCCTCCCTCTCTCCCTCACCAAACCAACTGCTGCAGTGGGTTGCTAAAGTAACAAAACTGTTTTAGCAAGGTCTATGTATTGAAGAGAGGTCGTAAAATATACAAGTCAAGACGACCAGAGCAATAATCTTAGCAATAAGAAGAAGATATTCTTAATTCACTGCGAAGAAAATTACGAGACAGTCAGCAATATAAACTATACTAGGAGGTTATAACATTGAACGTCTGCATTGATAATAGTAGATGTAAATGTAAAATAACGATAAAAATTGTAACAATGGAAACAATATTAGGCATATATATAATATATAGAAATGATTTAGGAATAAAATAAATATTTTAAGATCGTAATTTTATCGTGTGCAATGTTAATTTTTTTTCTTTCGTTAACTATCACTATGTACAATGAAAGAAATCATAAACACGTTATAATTTATAAAATAACAATCTAGACAACTTTACATTACCATACATTGTAGATAAATACTACAGTATATAAAATACATAGATCGATTAAGAGAGGATCGAATTTCGGATTTCCTCCAGTAGTTTTTTATTAGAAACAGAAACCAACAGTTGAATAAAGCAGAAGAAAGCATTAATAGATTCAGTGAAATAATAGAATGTTGTTTTGTAAATCGGCCTGCATAACTTTCTCAGTTAACACGAGGACACGCGTCTGATCGAGATAGAAACAGACGAAGTCGTACATGTACTAATTACCGTATTGCAGCGACCAAATAAATTGCTAGAAAACTGGCTCGGACAGTTAAGATATGGCAATTTAATAACATTCAAATAACCAGAAATTTAATGAAAAACAAATTGATAAATATCGTTTATGCGAGTTTCCAAAAATTACATGCAATGACACTATACAACTAAAGATTCTAAAGCTGACGTGATATAAATCTCGTTCTTATCCCTGTGTACCTACTGTTAACGATCGAATTATCGTGTCAACAAAAGTTCATACGCATCAGACTGAATTCAAAATTATTAAAACCTTATGCTCAATTAAGTCTTCTTGAAAGAAAAAATGATCGTAATTTTCAACAGTGCAAAAATTAATTGTTGTGCACAATTAAATTTATTCTTCAGGAAATATTGAAAGGGAATGTCCCCACCCCCCCGCTAAAGATATTAAAAGAGGGTGGGGGATGTGTAAGCTTACAATTGAGTTGTTAGCAATACTACAAACACTACAGTATGTCAACATTGTTGAGCAATGTATAGTCACTCCAGCACTGTGTTATAAATTGTTGTACGTTCAATATCGAGCATCAAATCGAGCACAAGGCTCTTTCTTCTAATTGAATATATTTAATTAATTATTTAATTGATTAGTAATTTAATTGTTTAAAGCCAGTTGCATAACATTACTTTAGATACATCAACAGTGATTGATTAAATGCTATCTGATAGAACTTTTGAATGTTTTTAATTCGCTCTATTAACATATATTATTATTTAAGTATGATTTATTTTAATTAATATCATCTTCTGCGTAATTTCATTACTTTCTTTGTACTGATTATTTAAATTTAAGTATTTAATATTCATATGAAAATACTGAAGTTTTTAAGTGAATAAAAGTTTCTATATAAATAGCATGCATTCATTAATTAACACACTAGTGTGCCGACGGGGGGGTAGGACTTATCGGAATTTAAAGGATTTTTTTTGAAAGAACAGTTTCTTATTTATAAATTTCTCCTCGGGTATCATGTACGCTTGGTACGCCACTGATTTTACTAGAGCTTGAGGATCACTTTGCGCACTAATGACGTCTCAAGTACAATAGCTAAAGAAACAGAATCCGTTAAACACTGAAACACAGTGTACATAAGGCAACCTGTTCTACTATTAAATTTTACTGCAGCGCGGTGCACATGGCGTCGACACTTACACATGCATAGAAGGATCATAGTCTTTACAACATTTATTTAAAGTAACCATAGTAGTCGACTCGAAATAACTGTAATTGCGAAAAGCTTAACGTTTCATTAACCGCAGAAAGACTTTGTCGCCGCCAAAAATAGAAGAAATTAAACCATCTGAAAAAAGCTACTAAGCATGACTAATTCTACATCACGCTTTCAGTTCTGGACATAGTAAAATTACATGCGAGCGGATTGAAAGATAAAAATAATTAATCATAATTTTACCATCATTTATTTAATCATTAATTATACAATTAAAGAGTTTATAAGTGTTGACTAAAACAAGAAATTCAATTTTTCAAATGTAAATGCGCTAAAAGGCTATGTCAGATGTAAGCATCAAGCGAATCTCAGAAATGTGACTTAAATTCTAATAATCTTATAATTTAATCATACATTAACAAAAAAATAAATGAAAGATTTTACATGTTTATTTTGAACATAGTTTCTTTTATGATCATAAAGTTATGTATAGTATCATAATATTTTTGTACATTCAATAGCCTGAAATCTTTAAATCTTTTAAGTTTTAGCTATCTCTCAAAAGCGTAACCTTCTATTATAATAAAGCTATCAATTTAATTTATTGCATGTCACACGATATATTAACATTAAACTATTGCTTACTTACATATGCATGTCTGGGCGAACCACGCGACGCGTCTTGAAAGAGAGTTGCAACTCTGTTCCACTGAAAATGTTTGAGAAGATGAACTCGAGCCACGTTGAAGTCACTGTCACTCGGGACCGTACGAAAAAAATTTGGATACTTTGTTCGATCAGAGAGAATAGGATTCATGTCCGCGTACGAAATCTAGTAACACAGTTTTAAATACAATATAGCTTAGTGGGCAATAACAGACGAATTTTGCCTACAATAAATGCATGAATACCGTAACTAAAGAACGCAAATCACTGTTAAGATAAATTAATATTTGGAGAATTATGAAGTTAATAATTGACAAAATGATTCAGTTGTAATGAATTGTTCGAGGTATTATAATAATAATAACAATAATAATAACAAAAATGATAACAAAAGTAATAAATTAATAATAATAAAATAATAAACAAAACAACTATATTAGTAATATCTACAGTGTACGCTACTACGTACAGACTGCTTTATAGCTGTTCATACAGAATATAATCATTTTCAGAGTAGATATTTTAAAACGCATGTTGAGACTTCGCGATTCGATTTTACAAAGTCCTATATACATGATAACAAAATAGATATAACTGAAAGCCACATAATATCGATGATCAATTTACCGATTACTTATATTTTATCAAAAAATAATCGGCTTTTTGTAAATCAAAAAGAAATTTTATTTTTTTTTAAATCACGCGTGCGGGAAAGACTACAGAGAAAAACAGAGAAATAACTTAAACACAGAAAAGTAGTGACACAGAAACGAAGAAAAGAAACTTTTTCTAAGAATTGAAAAGAAATCACCAGGTCATGAAGAAGGAAAAAGAAACAGTAGAAGAACTAGAGAGTGATTCGAAGCATGATTTGACAATAGACACCTTTTCAAAAAGTTTGAATTTCGAAGCAGCGCGTGATTAATTAAAAAATAAAAATGACTATAATAACTCTATATACGAAGATGAACAACCGGTTATAGATTCAAATGATATAGCTATTAGCTACATTTGGATAAAATGTGTGTCATTACAAATGATATTATATTATATAATATTTTAATATTATGCTTTACAGTATATTGCTAAATAAATACAATCATATTAGTTTGCATTTGAACACGCGGACCTTATTCTCATCTTTTTTAAATGCAGAAAAACGTCAATAGTTTTCATGGACGAATACACCCTAAGATAAATTACCACTATGAATTTTTTTGCAGATTTTGCGAGTGATTTTACTGACTGACAGGAACAATCCATCAAATTTCCCATCAATAATCTAATAATTAATAATTTTATTATCTGTCCAAATCGCTGAAGTAAAACTGGGTCTTTGTTATCTTTCATATCCGTTATCAATTTTCTATTTAGTAGTTATTAAGTCGACAGCTACATAAAGAAGAAATGCTTAAAGTCTAGTACCCGATTAATATTTTTCTATCTTTTATTGCAATACAACAAAAAATAAATGAGTTCTTGCTAAAAACCATAAATTCAATCGAATTGATCTATCTCCAGAAGTCTACTGTTTTCACAAAAAGCAAAACGGCTGAGTCAATCGCAACTAGGAGTCAAACCCTAGTCACTGACATGAAAGATCAACGAGTTACCGCTAGGCTTTTTTGCTAGAAGTCGTTCATTAACAGGTCGACGCAACGTCATCGTGACTGGACAGATAAAACAGTTTAATCTCATCATTGCAATCCTTTCCAAGAACATTCTTCTTCATTTTGCAGCCAATTTATCAACGCGAAGCACTCTTTCAATACGATCTGCTTCTCAGTTCACACACAGGCAATCTGACATAGCCTGCTTAGTGTCATTAATTTTCTCAGTCTCTCACGTTCTAAGCAAGAAGAGAACGAAGAAACCGCTACTCGCAACATTCTAGACTATTTCTTTCAAGCTTCAATAAAAACTGATAAACTTCTTTCCATAAAAGAACTAATATTTTTTAAAATAAAAGCACTGATACATTTCTTTCCATTGATATAATAACTTTTTATCACATTTAAAGGATAAATTGTCCGGGGACAAGCTTTCATCAGTTTCATTATATATTATTTATCTAAGTCTACTCTAAAAATATGACACACTATATCTTATCGTAAAAATTGGGCACAATCTATAAAAAATGAAATTGACAATCATGTTTCCATGCCTATAATGATATCACTGTGATTCCTCTGTGATTCTGTGATGGAATACCAGTGTTTACAAATGTATTACTGGTTGATAAATGATACAATCAAAATCTTTAATATTTACAATCATTGATGTGGATTGAAAAATGTTTTAACTACTATAGTATTGTGATATCTACCAATAAATATTCTGAAAAAAATACCCGACACCTAAACAACATAAAATAAGTACAGTATTATCGCAAAAAATTGCTCAATAAATCAATAAAATTGCTCAATAATATTTATGATTATGGTACAGCATATTACAACATAATACATGTTTCAATTGTACACATTTATATACAGAGTACATTTTATGATGTCAACTGTATTTTACTGCATGTTGAGTTAAAGGCCAATTTTACGAATTACTCATTTTATGAGAAACGAGAACTTATAGTTTTCTTAAAACCTCCTTAAATAATAGATCAAAGGAATAGCCGAAGCTCTACTCAGATTCCGATACATATAATGTTTTAAAGACAAAGTTATAGCCGAGCAAAACTAATAATCATATATTATTAAAAACCTGTGATATATTCCACCACTGTACCGATTCGGCGATGGGCACATTCACTTCGCTGCATGCTTCGCCGAAAACGATCACTTTTGAAGGAGCGTAGTGCATCATATCGAAAAAAACTTTTGTTCCAACAGCCATGTCGCACTAGAACAAATAATATCAAAGTATCCTTTTCATATCAGTATAAATCAGTTTAAGAAATCAATTGAATACAATAACTTGACTTATTGTACAAATCCTGTGTCACGAATTGCTTCCTTAATTTTTGTTTATGCGCAATAATGTTATTATAGGGTATTTTATTTTATTTACTTAATTATAGTTCGTAGATAAAAATGACTTAACGTAGTCTATAAATAATTGAAGTTATTACCGTCAATCCTAAATGTAACTTAATTCTTTCACCCTGTTTACTTTATTTGAATTTCTGAATTTCAAAATTTCTGAATTTTTAAATTTCATTTTTTCTCAAAATGTTCTCAGTTCATCCGCTGTTTCCACCAACTCTACTCCCCCCATCTCCACCCCCACTTCACACCCACCCTCCCCCCTCTATCCCTCATCCATGACAGCAACACAGGTCGGAACACTAGCCATAGGCCCATAGAATATGATATTGTATTATTAATGAAGACAATGTTAACGAATTTTTGTAGCAAATTGGGGCGTTGACTGAGACTCTTGCTCCAGTTCATAAAACCATAAAATAATCATCTTATTGATACTTTACATTACAATCATAATCAGTTACAATAACAAGGGACATTTTTCACTGGTGTAATTTATTCACTAATTTCTCAGTGATTTACAAGCAGCTTCAATTCAGCTGCTGTTGAACTAGCCTGCAATTGCTGATGCAACCAACAGGCTGCAGCTGTGATTTGTTCAACCACGTGATTTGTTCAAGAAACATCGTATGCACTACGGAACTACTTCTTTGATTGATCTTCGGAACGATTTAAAATTGTCACTGAATAATGCATGACGCGGCGATAGGGCAGCGAAGTCACGTGGGAGGGTCAGTCTAGGAACAACTATCACTCAAAGGAAAGAAATTGCCGCGTGGTAAAAAGACATGAAGATACGATCTCGACAGTTGTTCAATCAACAGGAAAAAGAAGGAAAAGCAAAGGTAGGAAAATTAAAAGCAGGACACATTACTGAAAGAATGTTTAATAAAGAAACACAAAATAATGCATGAAAAAGTCAAGACAGACAGAAAGAAAGAGCTGCCAGGGTATAATTTCTAGTCAACAATGAAATTATTAATTGACAATCACTACAACGTAGAATTTATTCATAATGAATTTACTCATAATTAATTTATTAGTACCGTATGAATTTATTCATAATGAATACTGATAACTGATACAATGTGACTTATTTTAGTATTCAATGTGAATGCTTATTAAATACGTGTAATTATAAGCTACGTATTAGAAATGCTATAAAGAAAATTAAAAATACAATTTTCATTATCAGAATGGATGCAATAAATGGGATTAAATCTGGCTGAAATGAAGTTATCACAAAAGCAGCAGAGAAAGCGAGAACTAGAGCGAGAGCGAGAGAGAGAGAGAGAGAGAGAGAGAGAGAGAGAGAGTCGTCTACTCTACTGTTTCATGAAGTAATTTCTCAAAGGTGCTCGTAATTGAATGAGAAGGAGCAGGAGCAAATATCGAGTCAGGATTTATTTATGAGGATTGTCTGTGGACAAACTTAATCTCGTTTTCTAATCTAATCTTAATGAGACAATTGTCTGCGTGCATAATTATATTGTACAATTTTTTTTTCTCAGATGGTCAGATGATAGAATTGTATAAACACAGGACTTAAATAATGATTCAAATACAGATGAAGCCTTTAAAATGTGTTCTTAGATGCTTTGATAAAAAATAATTTTTGATACACGTGTTATTATTTTTTAATAATTGATTGAAGATGTTATTAAATAACTAACAGGCATTATCCTACATATTATACAGGAGACATAACATGTTACATTTGATTATGACTGAAAGTAAAACTTCATTGAAATAAGGCAACATAATTATTGAATTTTTAAACTTAACATTTTTATTACTTGATAATTTTAGATTAACTTTTTATTTATTTTTACTTATAATGACAGCAAATCTTGAAAGATATCAATAAATAACAATAATTGTAGCCAAATATTATAACAATAATAAATAACAATGATATTTATTGCTAATATTACAAATTGAATAAGATAAACGACAATGATATTAAATTGAAATACACCTGTTGTAGTCTCAAGTTTTTTCAAGGTTATTATGCCGTTCCATTTTTTTTAACAAACTTAAATCTCATTATTCGTTTCCGACATAATCAGCTTCTCGTAACGGAATAAGAGGACCAGCTTCCAGACGACTTCCATCCATTCCGGTTCTTGCTTCCGATCGGCTATGGATGCTTCCGTCCTACATTTCCGGTCACGACATCCGGAAAGAGTTTTATGAAGGACTCTGGTCGTTACTGCCTGGGATATTCGCGCGGATATCCCGCAAAGCTACGGTAGAAAGGTTGGATCGAGGAACGAATCTTAATGAACGCGACTGCAGCACTTTGATTCTTTAGACGAGGAAGTTGACTTTACTCGATGTAATTATATTTAAAGTAAAAAACAATTACGTATTGGTTAAGTTAAGGGATTTTACTATTTGATTTATAATTCGTATTAGATAAATGTCGAATGACTAATATTGACTCAATGTTAAATACCGCATACGTTACAAAAGGTAATATTCCCCCGCTTTACTGATAAGTCTTGCGTTGTCATTGAAAATCAGTTTATTTTTATGTTAATTTCTCTTTTTGAATATTTGACAAATTTGTAAAGAAAATCTGGTTTTGTTTTCCATGTTGACATATCAACGATGATGAACATATTCACGTACGTGACAGTGCTATCACTGGACATGTTCCTTGAAGCGCGAATGTCATAAACCATTGCTGTCGATACATGTGCAAAATAAAGATAACAGTCATTAATTGTATAGTTTGTCCTTTAACCGTAAAAATTATTCGATTCATCGTAAATGAAGACATCGAAGAATGATTGATGGAATTTGTTCAATATATATTTGGAATATATCGATAATTTGCTAGAGGCATTACATTTTTTCGAAGTCAACATACTGTATTGAAAATTCATGATAGCTTCGTTTCACCATAAAACAAGTTCTTTCTCGTCAATATTTAATTATTTAGAAAATTGCTGTGCAGAAGATAAAAGTATAAATGAAAGTGAACACTATAAACGAGCGGTTTGTATGTTTTCTATGTTCAGCTTTGGTGATTAATAACTAGACTTATTTTTTGTCAAGATGATAAGGCGATTTAAATATTTTTTAAGATACTAGTTCCTCTAATAAGTGTGGCATGAAATAAAAATTACAATTTTCTTGGCATTATCTTTCGCATAAGGATAATGCTAAGAAATAATAACTTAGTCAGGTGTTGTCAAAAAGAAGCTAGGGGCGGTTGAGAGAGAAGAGGCCAAGAAAATATATAACAATTTTATAGTAAACAGTGCACAAAATTGAAAAACAGCATTTTATTGCACAGTATATATAAAATACTAACTCTGTTGCGCATATATTATTCGTCAAAGTAATGTTATCTTCGACAATTCACGAAATGTCCCAGCTTTTATTGTAGAGAAGTTCAGATTCGTAGATGTCAACAACCTATAGATTATGCAACAACAATTTTCTGCAATAAACCTACTGTTAAAGCGTGCGATGTCGGATAATCGTCGACTTAATGCGAATAGAAATCTAGAAATTATTTTAACGCCTGATCGATTCAAGGACAAAGCGTAACGATTTTGTATTATGAATTAATCATGCGAGTAAATGATGATTGCGTTTAACCCAAGGACATGTCGTTTGACAGTGACAAAAGTAAGGATGTTAAAACCTGTGTGAAAATTGTCATATATCAGAACGATAAAAAATTAAATTACAATACAATGTTAATTTTGCTATTGAAAGTTCAAAACTCACACACGATTAAGATAATTTATGTTAAAAGTTTAGAGAATTATTTCTTTGATATTTCATTTTAATCACGTGTGTTTGTGACATGTTAAGGTTTAATTTAAACACTGACCCTCCAAGAAACAAGTAAGTATTTGTCATTTAGATATATTGATGAAATGGTATCTATAAACTCTTAATGGCATGATATTATAGTTAGAAAAATATCTAAATTAATAAGAAAATGTAAGCTTAGCTTAATGAATATAAAAAGTCCGCACAATTTTTGCAGATCTGCTTGAAGAAATGATGCAAAAATAAAACAACGACTTCCGTTTCAAATAAATCCGCTGCAATAATAACTATGAACTAAACATAGCTCTAGCAACAAAAAACTAGCATAAAAGGATTCAGAAATAAATTCAGCGAAACTACATTTATTTTACGATTATACTCCAGATAAGTCCGATATGCAGCAAATCAACACACTGTTTCAAAATAAAAATGTGAACGTCAATATCTTGTCAGATATTTGTATTACCACGTTGTTGAATTATTTTTTATAGAAAAAGCATCATATGCATACACAATTTTCAAAAGTGACTATGGAAAGGTCTAGATAATTTATAGGATTTCTTTCTTCTCGTAATTTTTATATAAGATTAAACGTTACATTTTTATCGTTGAAATGAAAACTGAATAAATTACATCAGACTCGGAGTGAATACAGTTTTTCTGGAAAACAATATTCAATGAGTTATACATATTATCAAGTTAAGAACAAGCTAGTTAAATATAGGCAATTAAATGGTAATCGTTTACTCGCAAATTATTAAGAACAACTTAAATTAATTAAATATTGCATATTTTATATAAAGAAGTTTGAATAATTTCGTCTGAAATAGTAGCGCGTACAACGCTTACAAATAATACATCATAGTTATAAAAGTCTATCGTTTAACTTCTTTTACATTTCGTAGTCGCCGATGTGTCTACACACGGATACTAAAATATACCTGAAGAAAAAAATGTAATTACGTAAAATTTCCGGACTCTATTAATCTGTCATCTTACGCGATGCGTCATATTATGCTGTAAAGCTGAGGATTCGATCGTCTAGAAATCCGATTGAAATTACTTTCATGTCTACAATCAATTTGTTCTCTTCACCTGCCACTGTTTTACAATGCCCGCAGCGTGTGCGTGCGGTATGAACTTTCAGATTTCATCATATTCAATAGAGACTACGATGAGGTTAGATTTCTGTTTTATTTATTTTTTATTATTTCAAATTAAAAGCGTATAGGATCCTAAAGTCATTAAAAAATATAAACGAAAATATTTTCGTTTGATATTATAAATATATAGTGGGTAATTCAGTAGATATTAGTATTTTTATAGCGATATTTTTAAGATCATCACTAAAGTATACTTGACACACTGAAGAATATATGAGAGATAATTAGAAATTGTTGCTCAACTTAATTTATCACATTTCTTATAATACACAACATATGTATTTTATAATCTTTATATATTTATATATTACATTATTAATCATAACTATCCGAGAGTTATTTCTAAAGAAACTAAGAACTTTGTTTTTCGTTCAAAAGATAAATTACAAAACAAAATGATGAAAATGAATTCCATTAAAATTAATAAACATAAGAATGTATGTTTATTTAATGTTTCATATAGTCAATATATGAAAAGTTTTAAAATACATATTAAAATACATTCTTCTATTAAGTATTGGAATAAATGTTCAAGTCTGTATTCCAGTTAGTAAAAGTTCTTATTACCTAATAATTCTTATAATAAGTAAAAGAATAAAGCAATTTTATAATAAAAAGATGTAATATACAAAATGGAACATCCCCTTTATAAAAAGAAACTATTTTTCAAATCCAATTGAATAAAATTGATTAAATGAAGGAGAGACGTAAAAAACGAAAGCAGAGTTTCTGGCGGTCGGTTCATCCAATTGTGCCGCAGTTCCTCGTTGGCACAGATTTCAATTTACATAGAAAGAGTTGACTACAACTTGCTTTGTTGAAACACGTATCGTAATCCACAAGTCAATTTCTATTTCAACAGTTTCCGCAGCGAATAACCAACCGAATCGTCATGATGCTTTGTTGAGTATAATAAGCCAGTCTGTGTGCACAGCGAGATTTTCAGTATTATGTTGAAACGCAACTGGATCGAAGATTTTTTGTCATCATGACACGTACAAATTGATGCTTTTAGTTGGTTTTTAAATAAATTATCAGAAAGTGAATAAGTATGCATCTGTTGCGTTTAGCAGATCGTGTCGAGATTATCTTGATATGTGTTAAAGCAGGAAGTGATAATGATTTACAAATTTGATTTCAATGTCAATCATCATTTGAGTGAAATTACTATTCTATGTTGCATTATTATTATTTTATTTTATTATTTGCTCCGTTTTGCGTTTGCATTTCTAAATGAAGATGCATAAAGAAATATATATTATGCGCATTTTCAATATTGAATAATACAATTTATCTTGTAATGAATTAACAGAAAATTTATTTTTCATAGTATAAACTTTATTACATTGTAAATTTCAGCTTATTTTTGATTGAATTAACATAAAAAAACCTTAGTGACAAAAAAGCGTTAAATTAATCCTTTCGATCAAACTTTGAACAGCAAGTATTGCTTCTTACTTGAAAGCCAGTTTCACATAAATATTGTTACATAATTATCACATAATATATCGACTTGTTTACCTTCAAAACAAAAAAACCCAGTAAATAATAGCTTTTAATTAAATTTATCGCATCCGTTTACACAGTCTACGAAGTTGACTATTCTTGTATACACACTTGATTGAGGAGATGTTTCCCATCTTGCATACATCCGACACGAAGTTAATCGACGTTGGACATTGTGAATTACGATTGCATTAAAAAGCGAGAGCGATTATCGATTGAAACATAATTGGCTTCATTTGACGGCTGTTCGACTGTCGGGCGACTCCGCGAAAAAGCGAGGAGGTCCTTCAATCGAGAAGGTTCCGAACCGTAGACCATTATGAACTCATCGAATAAAACGATCAGTGAAATAAATGAGGAAGTCATTCAGCCGCTAACTGTAAAGTGTACTTCGATTGTCGTCTTCTCATTTATATTTTCAACATTGAAGAATGTTTTCCTGTATACTTTCTCATTCACGTAGGTTCTTATAAGTACCATGCCTCAGTTAATTTTAATAAGGAACTCTAATAATTTCGTTTTTTTACTTGAAAAGAAGCGTATCATAGAGAAGTTTATGTTTTTATGAAAAGCATTTATTTATGGATGTCGAAATAAATTGTAGATAACTTCGCTATTATAAAGGATCGCCGGATGACTGAATATTTTGATTAAATTGTAAGAGAACACCCCAGATAAACACTATTTTTTATTTGCACAAATAGAGTTAAAACCTGTATAATATCTCAGCTTAATATTTGTACGTAAACAAGTAGACTGTAATATACTACTGAACATTTTTATTATAATAACGAGCTCAAACATCTTAGCCAAAAAACGAAAATAAATATTCATAGAAAAAAATGTAAATTTTGACTATAAAGGATTAATGCTTTCAACTATAATATTTCTGTAGCTCAAGAATTCGCAAAACCATCTTTTTAAATACGAGTATAAAATCAAAGATCATTTCGTACCGCCATTACATGCATGAAATATAAATTGCATAATATTGATCGATTTTAATAAATGTTACCGCATAAAACATGGCCAAGATATTTATCATCAATACAACATCGTATATTTTAAGTTTTTAGTTTTTAAATAATTAGCAAATAGAAGGGGAGAAAGAACAATCTCGCAGTATAGTAAATATAACTAAATTAGAATTACTCCATATAACTGTTACTCTGAATTTGTTAAATCAGCAAACATGGATACCTAAAGGCCGGTTCACATTGGCCGACATTTTGCACGAGTTCCTCGTGAAATTTTCACGCGTGTGCACACGTGCAAGAAATTGTGTCGTTTTCTTGCACGCGTGCAAGAAAACGTCTTAAAGGTCTTAAAGAATTTATCCTCTGAGCATATTTTGATAAGGTTACTATTCATAGTACAATTTATAAATCACTTTTTAAATATCTGGAATCATAGAGGCAATTGTACTATGTCCATTCCATTAATTCATTAGCTGTAAATAATCCGAAACAGTTTTTAGAATTCAGCATACAAAATCTAAATCACCTTTTAATGCAATCGTTATTATTACTAAAAGTGATTGTATTGGGTGATCAATTCATAGTCAATTAATAACAATACCTCTAAAAATGTCTTTATTTTAAAAATGTCCATTAAGAGAAGAGAGGTCATAGAAATCAATTTAAATCAATTCGATTTATATTTGTACATATCGAATAAAAACTGCTCTTAGTTTTGAATGAAATGTTGAATTTGCAAAGGAAACATTTAAAAGCATTATAGTAAAAAGATTGTGATCAATTCATAGTCGCGTGAGATTCCAACATAAGGATAGGCCTATAGAAAATACTTGAGAATAATGATATTTTACTCGAGTGTGCAATAGATTGCTGCACTCTTTTAAAACATAGGCTGGTTTGCGCAGGAGAATAATTGAAGAGATTTATTTAAAAGAAACGAATTTAACGAACGTCGTAGGAAACCAAACTTCATTGTTTTGTAATCATTGATAATACTGACGGACAATAAGATTATGTTTTACTGTAAATTAAGCGAGTAAAAAATTGCACACAAAATTGCCATAATAGTTTATAATAAATATTCGAAATTTAATAGCTTAATTACTTCAAGTAGCAAATAAGCACAATTTAAATTGAGCAGTGACGATTATAATTTAATCAGCAATAAATTATAAATGAAGAAAAATATTATGTAATTCAAAATATAAATTATAAATTCATTAACAAAATAAGACTTATAGCTTAATTAGATATTTGATAAATAAACGAGTAATGCCCATTAAATTTTGTATATTTTACAGTGAAAGTAGGAATTGAAAGACTCTAATATACTATACATGTGACTACAATATGTGATTTCAGATAAACTTGTCTGAATGATTGAAATTTTCCTGTTTGAAAATGGACTGATATTGTTCGTGTGCAAGTACTCGTTATTTAGCATATTTGCTTCAGGCGTTTGCTCTAATTCAGTTTCAATTGATACCATTTAATAACGATCGAGAATTTTCGATAAATTTCATTTCAGCGCATTATTTGAATCAACTATTTTAAACCGGGGTTGGATTAACTATTAGGGTGATTTTAGTGTATAGCTTCTGCTGCTGAGAAAAATACCTGAAGATACAAGGCTAAAATGAGAAAATTAATTGAACGAATGACAAACCGTTAGTAGATAATAAAGAGCTGAAAGATTAAAAAACGACAAAGGTTGCCATCATTTTTGAGATACAGGAAGATTGATCATCAGATAAAAAATTCTGCTGCAAAGAAATCATATCTGAAAACCGATCCGATAGACAGTAAAAAATTGGATTATTAATTATTAAATTACACTTGTATAAAATTTAAGTTTAATAATCTGTAATTTCCGTTGTGTATCTTTTCACATCCGAATGCCTGTCAGATTCTTCAGCTTCTGAGTTTTTAGTGAACGTTTAATAAGGATATTGCGCAATATTACATTGTGATCCGATGATTTATTGGATTCTTGAAATATTTGCGCAATTTCACAGCTGTTCGCCATGGTAGTGTCCGTCTTTCAGTATCATATCGATCTGATTATTTTATTCAGAGATAGTGTTCGCTTCAAGAACTCACTTCGTTAAATATAAATAATATACAAACATTTTCTATGTGTCAAAAGTTAAAAAACCGAAGAATCTATTTGGAATAATTCTAACTCTTTTGTCAATATTTAGTCAAAACCAAAATACTTCAGAGCAGTTAATAACGAGAATTCAAGAGCAGTCTTTTTTTGACACTCTTTCTCAAAAACAATGTGATTTGATTCGAATATTATTTTCATGAAATCAATGAAAAAATATCGAATCATGATTATATCTGTTACTGACAAGAAAATAAAAATACTTTGAAATACCTGGGTATCATTCCATCGCAGCTCCAATTTATGTCGAGGCAGAATCGTTGGGTTGTTGTTAACGTCATCGAGGGCAAGAAGGACGGCTGGTAGTATCCCCGCCGCTCCGTCCCCCCGACCAGGGGGAATCGTTATAGGAAAGAGTCCAGCAATGTATATGCTGCGATCATCACTATCCAATGATTGATATATTCGCAAGAATAGAAAGATGATAAGACACGATAAGAGAGACGCTCGGTTCATTGATGTCTATATTTTCTTCTCTTTCTTATTTTTAATTAATCTGAAGCAAGAATGTGAAGAAAGTTGCTTGAAACAATAGTTATAATATTGTATTTTGTGAATTTATTCTGTTACATCAATATTTTAAACTTAAAAACGTTTTTCTTATTACATTACTGCTAAGTAATGTAATAAGAAAGCCTTTGTATTTTTTATCTTAATGCTTTAATTTACTCTCAAAATAATTGTTGCAAACTTATTCATTGCCACTCGCTTACGTTTATTTGCATGGCTATGTTGATAAATACTTAGAATTAATAATAAATAACCTCCATTTTAAATAAATTACTTCAAGATACATTCAAGAATTTTACGATCATATAAGATTAAAAAGCTACAAATTTTTATCGGATTAAAACAACCCATCTACTACTAAGGTTTTAGTTTGTCGTCACGTATTTCAAGACGTGACCGGTAGATGGCGTTGTAAGTGAAACAGATGTAAGACATGTACTGGCGATATCAACCGGACTCAATTACATCGCAGCAGTAATTACACGTAGTAACAAGACATGTGCGGAGTGCATTGGATAACGTTGAATTGATTAAACAAGAAGGAAGAGAATGAACACGAAGACAATGTTTACGAAAGCTGCGCAGAAAAGATAAATTTTCTATCAGAAAACTATCACTCGGTTTGAGAAAAACATAATACAATTGATGAAATTGAAGAGGAAAAGAACTTAGAAGTCTAGTTTTTTTTATTCTTTCTGTTTATTTAATATTCAATATTGAAGGTCAAGTTTCTAGACATTTGATTTTGTAGGGTTGTATACTGCCTGAATCATTGAATATTTACAATAATTATAAATAAAATAAAATTCCATTAATTTAAAATGATAAAAAGTTGATAATTGACCGATACTAATTAATAACTTATTAATAAACCTACACAATTATTAATAACAGCATTTTTACTTCCTTATTAAACTAAACGCTAAGCAAATTGACTAAAATTTTAACTTTCGATTTATTAGTTTCAGAACGAGCTGAATCATGTGAACAGCGCAGACGCAACACAATACTGCGTTACCGTAATTTTCTTGCGACGTTTTATGCTGTGTGCTTTACGTTTCTCTACTGTGACTCTTTTTGCTTGCGTCACATCGCGCCTCGTAAAATACTGCTGTATGCTTGCGTAATTGGGCTCAGCAAGCATAACTATGACTATACACTGTACTGTATATAATCGTAAAGGACAACATAATTGTTAGAATCACGTAACAATTTATTAGTTACCTTGCTTTTGTGGAAAAAAAGACACTTAATTACAAAATTCTGGCAATTATTTATTGTATGACTTCATCACGATCAAAATAGCAAAAATAATTCGCCGCGAATTGCAAGCGCCAAGTTAGTCATTAGTCATTAGCGACAAAATTAAACTACCGTAAAATTATTTTTTGTTGTAATTAATATTTAATAACAAAAATTAATTAGGTAAAGCAAATTCAGGACAAAAAGCGACATTTGTCTAATTTAATTATCAGAGCTGGTTATCGGAGTCGGACGCGACAGATCCAGATTCGATTCCATTGAATGCATAGTAACTATACCATTAAATGCATATGAATTGAATGCATATTAACTAACTGTGTACTCTTTAAAACGATATTTAAATTGACAACTCAGTAAATTGACAGTAAATTAACAGAATATATTAATATAATACAGTGATCTAAGACTTTAACGTAATTATCTTTTTTATTTAAAAATCTAATTAAAAATAATTCTTTTAATGTTTAGCATATTTCATCTTTTTTAGATTCAAATACTGAGTTAGAATTATCTTAAACAAGATTAAGAGTTAGATAACTGTTAGAGATAAAATAGGAATAGATAAAGAGCTTAAATACTTTTAAACAAACTAACTATTAATAAAAACAACAGTAGAAATTAAATATAATTGGTTAAAATATAATTGGTTTACTATGTATACTGCGTTATACCAAAAAAACTGTTGACTTTATAAATGAAAATAGAATAGTAGGCTATTCGTCTATTTATTGCATTGTGATTTTTACACTGATTCCTGTAGAAAACATTTTTATGACGAATTGTTTTCCGATGCAGTTAAATCACAAGCGCTTGAATCTCTTCGCTTTTCAACGGCTACGAGTGAGCATTTTTCATAATTATACGATTACTTGCGCATTTCGACAAAAAATACGACTTTCTCATGCGATACGATCCTTCATGTGATTCATATTACTCCTATCTCAGTGTCTGATCGCCTGTTTGTGATTATTTTATCATTATTTAGACTTTGTGTTCTTTTAAATCATCAGACCTATAGTATTAATCAATAGATTAGAAGATGATAGCGTTTTATTCAGAAAGGAAGTACGAAAAGATTATTTATAATTTATAATAGTTTAAGATATCGCAATGTAATTTTACTTTTTATTGTCCGTGGTGATCGGTAAGAATAGGTGATTAATAAAGGCGTAGAGAACCATCGATTATAAACAAGCAAAATCGAAGCTTTTTTTCGATTGATACAATATTTTGCACACCATTCAATATTTTAGAATTAGATAAGTCAGATACTCAATTAAAATGTAATAAATTATAAGTAAGGCCACCGGCTTTCTGCGATTCTGCGATTTTTTGCAGAATCTGCCGAACAGCGCAGAATTTTAAGATTCCCGCAGAATCGCAGAATTTTTTTTTAGTGTGTTTTTCACTAATGCAGACTGTGTTCAATACGTCGTATACAGGTTGATGAGTACAAAATAATCCCGTAGCGTAATCGTTATATTTCAGTCATCTGTTAATATCTTTGCTTCAGACTTTTACAGCATGTAGAAGAGTAATATTATGAC
>JAQIXG010000290.1:0-36465 GCA_034700105.1 Oconnorella tubifera
ATTATCGTAATTTCTTTAGTTACATAATTTTTTTACGCGTCAGAACGCGTCAGTAATATATTAATTTTGACACCTTTGCTATCGGTTAGCATGCAATTAATATAGAATTTAACTTCAATTTAATCCACAGATGGCGCATGACAAATAACAAACATAAAATTTTATTTCTCTAAATCCGTAAGATTTGTAACTAATTTCAACGCATAATATAAATTTAATTATCAGAAAATAATATTCTCCTAATTTATTTAGTGACATGAATATTTTGACGCATTAGAACGCGTCAGTAACATATTAATTTTGACACCTTTTTTATTGCGTTACGTTTAATGGGTATAGCTGAATGCTATAGAATTACGGACGGACAAATCTAAGCAATTATTATATTAGATTATATTATACTAGCAGCGGTGCCCAAATTTGGTTTAATAATAATTCGTGTAGAAATATGATTTAAGGTCTGTTTCAAAATAAAAATCCCAAAGTTACCTAAAAGAGATTCAACGGTTTCATTCTCTTCTTCCTCATCTTCATCAATCTCTTTCGTTGACAATTCACGATTAGGCGTAGAATGTTTGCCAGATTTTTTCTTTCGTCTTAAATGCTTGCGATGAGGATAAAAGATCTGCAAATAGCCGGATAAAATAACTATGCAAGTCAGACGCATTAGTCACAGTATACTCATAAATAACAATTCATTTTAATCATTATAATTTTTCTCATATCACAATAATAAGATCTGTTCAATTTATATAATTTTTCAATAAATTTTATAAAACTAATCTCAAATCTCAGATTTACACAAGAAATATCCGATATAAAATGACTGATTAATTGAGATGATCAATCAATAATCTGTTGTTATAATAATCTATAAAAACTTCAATAAAAAATGAATGCATACATTAATTTAATAGACTGTTACTCAAATAGTAGTTTAAGGGTAAATCAACAAAACGACCCAAAATACATTAACCTGTCATTTATTTAATAACCCTAACTTTAACCAACCCTACTCTTAATCTTAACCCTATCACTAACCCTGACTTCAATCATAACCCCAACCCATATCCTAACTCCAATCATAACCCTAAAAATAGTAAACTGAGTTACCTCAGTAAATGCTTGCAATATATTAGACCCTGACACACTGACGGTGATATCTAATTGGAAGATAACAAACAAAGGTTCTTCTACTTGTTGATAGCGGAAATGAGCCAAGTTATCTGACAAGAAAACCAATTCATCCAGGTTTGTGCTCTGAAAACAAATGCAAAAATTATTGGCAGTTTAGAATTTGTAGTTGAAAATTCACTTCAATTTCAATTCAATGGTGAAGTGATTTGTAATGTAGCGTTTTGTTCGTCTATAGGGGTCATCTCAAAAGTTCAATAATTAAGCTAATTAATTAAATTAATTAAGATATTAATTCATCAATTAGGAGATCTGTTAATTGATTCGTGTACTGTCATCGGAAGTTGGCTTGTATGCAAAACTTCAAGTCAATGGGTCAATGGGAAGTTGGCTAAATATCGATTATAAGATTTGAACTATACAAACAAAGAAACAAACAAACAGATGAAGCTAATAAAAGTGTGGTAAAAAGATCATGAGCTCAAACTTACAGCACTGTCATCAAACAGTTTAAGCATGGAGCAGATTAGTACGCGTCTCTGCCCCCTACTGTGTCTCAGCAGACTGTATAGCCTGTTACATACACCTGTGTTGTTACCGTCATGATGATAACCACGAGCTGTATCACTACCTCTCACTCCGTTACTGCCTTGAGATGGAGAGCAGTGAAGCAGTCTATGTAGACGATATGACGATCGAATACCACTGATTGCTTTACTCTGAATAAATACAAAATCAATGTTAAAGTGGTGCAGAGAAATTGGTCTAAAGAAGTTTCGTCTATGACACTTTGCTACAGACATTTGATCTACCAACGTATGACCTACCCTAACCATAACTCTAACCCAAGAATAACAAGAATAACTCCAATGCTTAATTTTTCGCATACTATTTGAAATCATTTAATAAAAGTTCTATAACGTTTAATAATAATTAAACTATCATTAAATAAGATAAATTATAACTAACAGGAATAAACCCAGGATATTTCTTATCTATTTCACGCAGCCAGGCATCAGCCTTAACTCTAACCGTCACCTCAGGGTCTGAACACATACTGATCAACAACGCAACGCACTGAAATATAACAATTACAGAAAATACCCCAATAAAATGATCCCGAATTCATTACCTCAACAAAACAATCCCATCGAATCATTTAATACCCTAACTTTAACTAGCCCTAAACTAAACCTAACATTAAACCTAACTTCAATCTTAAAATAATATAAACTGTATATAGTTTATTTTTAATTCTCTAACATTGCACTTTATTGCATTCAAGTATGTTGTACCATACATATAAAGTGAATCTCATTATCCAAGTGGTAGAACATCGCATGCAAACCTGACAGAGCCTGGTTCAATTCTTACTCAGACTCATCATATTGCAAACTTGCCTCACATGTTAATTAGAAACACAGATCCAATTTTTGAATAAATGTAATCAATTCAAAGTAATTCATAGAACAAAAATGCAGCAAACCTGTCCGGGATGAATGAGACCCTGATGCAGAATCAGTGAAATGAGTTCAAGAACACAAAAACGAAGTGATGAATCGCAGTGAAAGTAAGACTCGAGAATCTGTTTTAGATAGACTTGAATAATAGCGCTAGACATTCTGAAAGAAAAAAATTATAAAGGTAAATTTAATACAAATTAATTATAATCAATATTTAAACAATATTTTAATCAGTTTAATTTATTATTGAGATGTTTGTTTATATGTTATGTATTACTCTGTAATTATATTTACACAGTCAAAGGTGCAAAAAGATGAGCTAATTCTAATAATTTTTCTTTTCATTAAAAAAATTCTTTTTTTAATGAAAAGAAAGAAAATAATTGTAGATATATTATGAACAAAAGGCCCGTTAGAGAAGTGGCTAGAGCGCTGGATTCGAAATCGATAGATCCAGGTTTGAATCCCAGATCAATTAATACTTTGTCTAACTAGCTGCACCCTTTAGTAAGACACTTAAACTGAAACCTACGTCTTCAACATCGTTCATATAATACAGTAATGCAGACATTAAACGTAACCTTAACATTAACCTGAAAAGATACTAAATGTAAAGATTTAAGTATAAAATTTATCAATAGAAATACGCATATATTTATAGAGTAGAAACAGCTAGATAATTTACCCAGACTGAATGTCAGCCATTTCCTTGAGAGAGACTTGTTCACGAAGCTTCTTCCCTGATAAATATAACGCAGACATTCTGCTAAGTTTTATAAAATAATTTCATCATTTGTGCTGATGTTTAATGTCATATCAGAGCAAAAAAGAATGAATACTGTATTTTCATTGTTTATATTTATTTTCATTTCTATGATAAGCATAAAGTTTAATACTAAAGAAACTATATAGAAAGAGACAATTGAATGACAAGCAGTAATTACATTATATAAATCAATACATTTTGCATCATAGATTCATTTATTTATGATAATGCTATGCTATTATTTCACAGTGTGACTTAATCTGATAATAAATTGTTATATGATCTAAAGAAACTTGGCTACTTAGGATTAGGGTTGGGGTTAGAATTCGGGTTAAGGTTAGGATTGCAATAAAGGTTAGTGCTATGGTTAGGGTTAAGATTAGGGTTTGTTACGGTTTGGGTTATTAAATAAACTAATTGAGCCATTTTGTCGGGGTACCATTACACAGATATACACAAAATTGACACGCTTACAACTGTTTATTTATAGCTTAACATCACATCAGCGCAAATGATCTATTTATTAAACTAATGTAAAATCACTCATATTTTACAATCGCACATACAGCATGAATCAATTAATACAAATCAAATAAAAAATTGAATTTTATTACCTACCTACAAAACGACCTACAAAATTAAAAAAAAAAAATCCCTCCCACAAAATAAATTAAATTTTAAATAACCTATAAAATAATCACCAGTACTTACACTAAACAAAGCGCATTACAGATTATTGCAATATACGAACAGCGAGATAAGAACACTTACACTGCGCATCAGCAGTCATCATTCGTACTTCCTCCTCAACGAGATATAGCCTAATGTTGCGCAGAACCTGACAACGAATGACAACCGGTTGTTGTCTCGCGTTGTCAGAAGATCCACAAAGCAACGTTTCATAAAGATCCTTTAGAGGGTATCTAGTCATGTAGTGAGATTTCCTCACTACCAGGCAACCTGTCGTCCACACATACAGTCAGACATACAGATAATCTGGATATTTTTAATTTTTTTATTAATTTATGCAATCATATAATATATATTTTTTTAATTTGAATGATAATTATTGGTTGTTATAATATACAAAAGAAATAAATGAAGAGAAAAGATTAATAGAAGACAAAGGAACACAGGTATATGATAAAAGATCAAATAAATAGATAAAAGCAATGCTTTATTTTCATTATCTGTAATTTTATTACCTAATGTACTAAATGACTTAAGAGAGAACAATCAACTCAAATTAACCCTAACCCTAACTTCAATCCTAACACTAGCCCAAATCTTAATCTAACCCTAATCCTAACAATTAATAATTGGGGCCAATTTGTCGAGGTCGTTTTGACCGATCACGGTTTTTATATAAGGATAAGAAGCTGTCATTAAACATAAAACTCAAAAAGTGTTTAAAATACCGAGAGCAGCCAAAGCTTTCACTCTGACATCAAGTTT
Source organism: Oconnorella tubifera (assembly GCA_034700105.1). Taxonomy (NCBI): domain Eukaryota; kingdom Metazoa; phylum Annelida; class Clitellata; order Enchytraeida; family Enchytraeidae; genus Oconnorella; species Oconnorella tubifera. The sequence continues at coordinate 4,819 of JAQIXG010000290.1, forward strand.
TATATGTTTAGTGTAAAAATAGAGAGCTTTGAACACATAATCTGTCATCTCTGCGACATTCTAAAAGAAACGCGATGAAAAACCATATATTCACAAAGATTTAAAACTTTTAAACTTTTTTGTATTTTTCCTTTCACTAGATGGCTGTAGCAAAAATGTAATATCGACTTAATATTGACTTTTATAATGAAAAATCTAAAAACTGGCTACAATAACAATAAATATAGCACACAGGAATGCTAGAATTCAATCCCTAAGTAAATAGACTTTGAATTAAAAACAAAAATTAAAAATTTTAGCAATAATTAGCAAGATTATAAAATAATTACCACTAGGTTTTAATATTTATAAGAGCAATTTTAGTAATTTATTTTATTGGTAAAAGATTCATCAGGACGAATCTTTTACCAATAAAATAAATAAACACTAAATAATACTAAGTAAATAATACATAGATAAAATAAATTTAATTTTACCGTTAAATGACAGAATTCAGTAGACTCGAGATCAAAATGTCGACTGATCAAACCAACGATAAAGAGAGCTCTGAGTAAGAAAGGGGTAGAGGGAGGAGAGAGGGAGGGACTACCTTCCCCCCTCCCTAGATAACTAGCAGAGTCACTGGACAATGCTCCCTCATGCATTAATGGCACTAAATTAAATCAATCACTTTCAATATCTAATGATTAGAAATCTGATATTTAAAACTGTTAGTTTTAAATTGTTAGTTTTTGAACTATTAGTTACTTTTAAATTAAACCGTCACTTTAATTTTTGATATGTCATCTATCAAAAATTGCCTGGAAGAACGATCAAATTGATCCAAAATGAGATGCTTTTAAAAGCATTTCCTGTGGACAATGGATGGACCAGATTCATCATATCAAGTAAATGATTTGATGAATTCCTATACATGATGATATTTACAATAAATTTCATTCAACTTTTACAAGATATATTTCACAAAGTAACACAACAATGATACAATTGTTGATTTAATTTTTTTAATCTAGTATATATGTAACTCTGGCAGAAGATTAGCAGAAAATAAACTTACTCCAGAAAGTCCAGAAACAAGAATAAATAAGAGAATATTTCTTCGTTTTTAGTTTAACGAGTTGAGCCAAGCAATCGACACACGCTTCTACAATCTATATAAAACACATACACAAATGTACACAAAGAAATAATATATTAATGACTCGATATCAAACAAATGTGGTAAATGTTGACACACCTATATAACCCGCACACGCATATACCCTGCGCAATTTTTAGATCCTTTAAAAAACGTAAACTTACCATTTATATACCCCATGGGGTATATAAGTGATGTAAAATATACAAGTCTACAATCACTCATATTAAGAACTTGAGTTTGTAAAATCATATATAACCCGCGGGCTATATACAAGCAATATGCTACACCTAATAGATTTCATTACAAAATAATGAAATAATTATTACATGTAATAAACAATTTTCCTATTCAAATAAAACTTATTCACTAACCTTCAGACTCTGCGTGACAAGTAATTTAGACAAATCGTTCTCAACTAACGACAGAAACTTTTCCGGTAGGTTATTAGGAAGAGGCAAGGCTAGTCGTAGAATACGAGTCACATAAAAACGTGAATCGTTGCATCTATTGAAAAACTGCTACAAACAAATGGCATAAAACTTCAAATTCATTTAAATGCACACCTTTTTTTCTAGAGAATCTATGAAATAAATAAATTTGACACCGATTTAAGATCAATTATAACAGCTACTTTACCCCCCATTCCAGGAGAGATACATATGTATCGGATCCATACATATATATCGATTTGCTCTTATTTGCGTTTTTTGAACCTAAAATGCTACTTAAAACTCTGTTTAGCTCCTTGTTTATGTACGGATTTTATGTCGCCGATTTTGGCTAGATAAACATTTGATTAGCTACTAACTTATAAACAAACATGGCATCATCCAATATTGACTCAAATTATGATAAAATATTTCAATTTATAACCATATTTTACATTACATCCATTATATATCTTTGATTTATTATCTTTATTATATTATCTTTCATTTTATCATCAATTTATTGGAAAATAAATACTCAAAACTTACGGAAATTAAATAAAATCATAATAAAAAGCTAAATGAAATTATTAACAAAGGAAGCAGTGATTTGTTATATAAATTATGAAACACATAGATGTTCCCTCGTGGGTAATTAGGGATCCCTTGATCCCATAATGGTCCATTAGGAGGGGATAGATTCATTGACAGAAAAATACAATGAGTCAATCGATATATTTTCTACTTTAACTGTAGGCTTTGAATAGATAGAATAATTTATTGCGTAAAAATCAGATTTTGATCATTATACAAGCCATACAATTTATTGTAACCTGGCATTCCCTTCCCAATAATTGCATTGTTATCCATGATTTGTACAATTTTCATTTTTATTGTTTTAAAATGAAATAAATAAATAAAAGAAATAAATAAATTCCGCGCCAATGAAATTAACTCTCTGCCATTTAAATACTATTTATCAACAAACTCAGCTGACCTCAACATAACCCCAGATTGACCTAATTACAACCAATCAGAGAGCAGCTTACCAACAAATCGATACATAGCTAAAATTAGACTTAACACGTCTCGTGAAACGCATTTCAGCTAAATTTTAGTTAAACTCCAAATCTCAATATAGCTGTGTATCCATCGTATGTATCTCTCCTAAAACCGGGGGTAATTGTTAGAAATTACACACAATTATTGGACAAGAATTGCTTCAATTTTCGTACTATAAAATCTTACATCAGCCATAAAATGCCACATTAACATAAGAAGGCTATACAATAAACTCACAGTTGAATTGTCTTGTAGATATGGATGAAGAAAAGCACAGTGTGGCACCAGCAAAGATGGTTTAGCCTTGCACAGCATGTACAGTGTTTTAAAACAAGCAATCTTTCTACTAGTCACATCATCAACATCATCTGTAATAAAAGAAAGGTGATTTTAAGCATTAACAATAAGTAATGAGTCCATGCATGATGAGATTAAACAATGGAATAGTTTTGTAGGGGCCATTAAGATGTGTCAAAAAGTACAGATTTTGATTCAGGATTTCAGATAAGCGATTTGTACATGTATATAATTGTTAATGTATATAAAATTTGCAAATTTGATATACAATAACAATTTAGAAGATAGACGCATTCATACTTACACATTTATATGATGTACAATTCATATTTATAAGAATTACGCATTAATATACAAGTATTAAACATAATGTATACAAGATATGTAAAGAGTTGTCTTATATACCGGACATATTATTGATGCCATCACAGATGACGTGAATGCTTTCAATCAATCCATCTACAATCTGTTGACACGCCAGCTCTGTATGTCTCGTGTCAACGTGTCGTCCTTCCTTATCCGTCACACGCAGCACCTACACAACACGCAAACAATACCGCTGATCATATAATTTCACAAAGTCCAGATGTCTCATCGAACAAGCATTATCCTGTGTGTTCAATATTGATGTTGACTACAGTCCTGTATTTCTTTTCAACGATTTATATTAATTACTTAATAGTTATTTTCTGTATATTATATTTGAGATGTCTAAATAAATTTATAATTATCGTAAAACTTCAAAATTCTGACTGATCAAAATTCCTTCCTTTAATCACACACTGATTTTCACATCTCTAAGTTAATGTTAAATTTATATGTTAGTAAAATGTTGTCAATCTTCAAAGTCAATTTAAAATTAGAATGTTATACGATATATTAAATTGTTCACGTAAAAATTAACTTGAGATCTGCGTCCGCTCAATCTGAAGAATGATCAAAAAACATTACGATCTTTTTCATTCAATTTAAACGTTACACGATAGGCCTACATTAAATCGTTCGTGTAAAAACGTATTTTATCCGCGGGTCTTTCTAATTGACGTAATAAAGAAAAACATGACTTTTCGATCTAGTTGCAATATTACGCAATCTGTTTTACTATTCACTGAATAAAAAACAAAATAGAATTACGTTTTCCATAAGCTGTTGTAACCAGTCCAATGCATTCTTATCGCACATCATAATAGCACTGGACACATTGTGAACGCGTTGGACTACACGCGTTGCGAGGATATTGCGATGCAGAGGCGTAAACCACATCTTTATAAACGTCTCATTTATCAGTTTCTATTCATACAGAAAGCAATTTTAAAATCTAATCATATTAAACTAAGCTTGCGTAATATAGAGCCTCTTAAAAATAAAATACGTAACTTTTGTTGTATATTTAATTTATATGATTATATATATATATATATATACAAAAATAAATATACTGGATTACTGGCATAAATACAATGCCATATGATGTGCTGAATGGTTAATTTAAAGTAAACAAACGATCGGTAGACCAATTGTCATTAGAAGAAGTGTCGTATACTAAAAGTCTGTAAATAAATTATCATGATACCAAACATGAGATAGAACTAGATACTAACCTTGACCCCCTCCTCATCTCCCACCCTGGAAATCATCCTCACACAGATCTCTGGAATCTTTGGAAACGTCGGATGCTGTATGCAGACGTCATGAAATATCTTAATGATCCTTTTTCTGACATTAATTGACAGGTCCTAACATAAAAACATAATAAAGTTCATAAAATTCCATTTTATGAATTCGGTGCTATCGAACACTATAAATGTGGTCTTTATTGGTTGTTTTAAAATATATCATCACAAAAAAATCTCTATAGAGTCAACAATGTTTAACGCTAAATTTGAAAAAAATTGTAATAACACAATAAGTGATGCTTTGACAAAACAACTTCAATAAAAACGACCTCGAATACATCATCCTGACAAATTGGGCCCTTCAATTCATTTAGCATCCATAACCAAACCAACCCTAAACTTAAATAGGTAACTAATCCTAATCCTAACTCCAACCCTAACCCTAAGAACTAACAATTAAAACCAATTTGTTGCGGCCGATTTGATGGATCACGGTCTATGAACAGAAACAGTCAAAAATATAAAAACAGCATCTAACATCTGGATTACGATTAAAAGTAACTTCTCAGACGTAGCTGCCAAATTAAGCATTAAGGTTAAGATTAATGTTATGGCTAAGGTTAGGATTACTGTAAGTATTACAGTTAGTTTAGACCAAATATCTGTATACCAAATGTCAGCAGATAAAATGTCGTTATACCAAATGTCGGTAGACAAAATGTCCCAGACCAAAAATCTGTAGACGAATTGTCTAGATAATAGATATCATACCGTAATAATTTCCGCCAGCATGCCATAGTACTGACTGATGAGATCTGGTCTATGAGTGATAAACTTTCCAATGAGATCAACTGATGCTTCACGTACTGACGCTGAACTGTCAGTGAAACGACTATGAACTGCCGATTTGACATCTTCCTACAAACGATAAACACCAATTTTGTTGTTTGTTTATTTGTTTCTTGCTAATTGGCATGACAGCACAAGAAGGATATTTAGTGCAGAAATTGAAGTGCAAAGTATCGTCATGATAAAATAAAATATAGAAAATAGATATAAAAACATTTGGTCTACTGACATTTGGTCTACCCTAACTGTAACCCTTAAAATAATCCTAACCCTAACCATAACCCTGACCATAGTCTTAGAATTATGTCTTAATCTACCCCTAAACTTCACCCTAACACTAATTTTACAGTAGACTAAATGTCAGTAGACCAAATATCTGAAAACGTAGTGTCATGCACCAAAAGTCTGTACACAAATTTTCTTCCCACCATAATAAATAACCCTTCGCAGAATTATCATATCGAGATAAAAACTAAGATACTGAAATGATACCCACCCTAGCGAGAATACTTGGATCAGATTCAATGATTGCAGACAAACATTTAATAGACTTAGTTCTTATGACAATCGTTGTCTCACACAGTACCAGCAATATCTATAAAAATGAGAGTAAAAACAACAACTTTACTATTTTTTACAAGCTTTTAATTAATGTCGTCAACATCAAAAAAAGAATATACTTAATAATAAAGAGATTTACTTATATAACATGATTAATATAATAGTTTTAACATGAATTAAAACTTCAATTGTTAAATTATACAATTATAACTGCAAACAATGATTCAATTAGTAATAGATTCATTAAAATGAGTCAAAGATCATTTCTTTAACTCGTATTTTAATTTTATGTACTAATTTTTTAACTTTAATTTTATGTATTGATTTCCCGAATAAATGGTTTCCTCTCTCAGTTGATGGTTTGTACTCACTGCTTGGGTGGAGTATGTATGGTCTTGACTGATACTGATGGATGTCTGTTACATCGTCCCTCGACCGTTAAACAGACGTTAAACTTTGACTGCTTGATTGATTATGATAATGCAATAAATGATAATGCAAGAAAATGCAAATTGCAAAGATAATGCAAGAAATAAACCTGAGCTAAATAATGATCAGCCCTGCAAAAAGTTGATCTTTTAGAAGCCAAGTAAGTGACTACAGCTGAAGCCTGCTGATCAGTTAAAACTTCCCCATCCAATAATCTACATCCAATCAATGAGCGGATAACATAATTACAGCCAATAATAAGGCTGATAAAGTAATTAAATTCCAAAGATATACTTAATATATAATATTACTTAATTGATAATAAATATTTAACAAAAATTAATATATAATCATAAGAAAAAAATTGAATAAATTGAAATTAATAGCAATTTTGAAATGGGCCTTTCTTTAATTTTATTTTTGATTAAGATTTCAAATTAATTCAATTTACTGAGAAATTACTTTTGTGGCATAAAAAATAGATAATCTAAATAAAGATCCTGTCCATTCTTGTTCATAATTGCTAAACGTCACATCAGCACATAAAATCTATTCAGTGATCAACAATGATTCAATCATATAATCTCAATATTCGAATAGTCTCAATTCACTCGCTTTTAAAAGAGATCAATACTATTACAAGTGAATGACAAACCTGGAGTTAGCATTCCCATCAGCGTCACCACAATTCCCTGATTGTGACACGCCATTAACTGAATGACCGATGTCACTGTCATGACTTGAAGCGTCACTTTCTGCCACCCTCGCCGCGTCACTGCGCCATTGCTCGACATAGAACTGTCGCGTGTACTGTACATAAAAAGCATTTAATTTAAACTTTCTGTTTTTTTCACTAGATTTTATTTAATAGGTTAGTGATAAAAATCACATTATCATAAAAGAACAAATCTAATCTATGTCATAAATAATATCATTATGTCAACTAGATGTAATTTTGAAGTATTTCTCTCTATTAAAGTTATTTAAGAAAATTTTTATTAATTAAAAAAGATATTTAAATGAGAATATAATCTCGTAATAGTCCAAATTTGATTTACAGAATGACAAAAACTTAATGTACAATGTATAAAAGAGTTTCAATTCAATTAGAGTATAATTAGAACAATCTTTATAAAACATCAAACAGTTAAAGATGCAAAGTATATTAATATTTAATTGAACACAGCAAAATATATTTAATTTTTAAAATTTTACTTTAATTTCTTTTTTAATTTTATTCATTTTTTTAATTTAATTTTTTTTTTAATTTTTAATATTTTACTTTTAATATTTATAAAACGAACATAACTGTGACACTCAAGTTAACCGATAACTTCATAGATATAACACATTATGTTCTTGCAATGTACACAATACTTTAAGTACTAACTAATAATCTAAGTTATAATTGCACTAACTGAATTAGTTAAACATTACAAAAGTACACACCATGAGAGTCATGTCATTGGTTGATGAACTAAGAGACTCAAGATAATTGGCCAATGAACTTTGGAGCCTGCGGGTTCTATCCTTACTTCTTTCTCCCTGATATTATAAAATCAAATCATCATTGTCTTCTCACCATTAAATATAATTTTACAAATCTAGGACTATTCATCACGGACTATTCATCGTAGAACTGTCATTTGATGAATAGTCTATGATGAATAGATTAACAATACCGCGCCTGACTCCAGATCAAGAGGTTTGCATGTTTAAATCGCGATAATTTTTTTCTTTAAATAATCAATTTATTCTAGAATTTTTAGATAATCTATTTTATTCTTAGAATTTTAAATAAATTCTAAGTTTATAAAAACTTGATCCCGTTCTTGGACGGGTTTTAAGCTAGCTATAAACTGGTTAAATTGCTAGTCATGTGACCTGGAGACGAGAACAAACAGAAGACTGAAGTAAGTCATCCTGCAGAGTACAAGACGTCCTCTTATTTAAACTGATCACTATTGAACAGACAAGCTCCAGGGCTGCAAGACGCGATGAAGAATCAGCAGATCTATTGCTGATTTGTCGCACCTAACAAAATTAAATATAAAACATGTAATGTAAATGTAGTATATTAAAGTTTAGGTTACAAGGCTACATTTAACTTCTGGATTAACATATTATACAAACGATGTCTCAGATGTAGCTGTCAATTCAAGCACCTTACTGTACAGCTATTTATAGAAAATAGTGAGCTATTCAGGATTCGAACCTGGACCAATCAATCTCGAATCCAGCGCTCTAACTAATTTTCTACCGAGACTTGATATATAGAAAATATATATAAAATACATTAACAAATCGTGATCGTTAAAACAGTCCTGATTATTAATTCTTAGGATTAAAGTTAGGGTTATCATTCGGGTTCAGGTTAAAATTAAAGCTAGGGTTAGTGCTAAAGTTAAGGCTAAGTTTAGAGTTTGTTAAGGTTAGGGTTACTAAATGAATGGATGGGGCCATTTGCAAGGTTAATGTATTCAAGGTCATTTTGTCTTGGAACCCTTTCAAACATGTTTTAAAAATATTATAAATATACTAAAATTAGTAACATGAATCTATAAAATGTAATAAATAATAATAATAAATAATAATAACTCAATAAATAATCAACTCAGCCTTATTCTAAAAACCAATCATTGATATATTAATATAATGTCAATAATGAAGACACAAAATTAAACACCGCATTAAAGTGTGCAGCGAGTGACACTTCCGAGATTTCAACCCAAAACCCTCAACTTCCAAGTACGCGTTATAACTACTTAGCTAACTGTCCTTGCGGTAAATTATCAAAATAAAATCTCTAATTAGCGGAAATTAACATTCCAATTTTTAATCAACATTCTAACAAACATTCCAATTTAAAAAAAAAAACATTTCACAATATCCTCTAAAACGTCCACTAAATTCACAAAAAATACGATATACAATAAAATATCTTATACAATCGCATTGCCTACCAAAAAATTGCCACCTACCAAGAGATTGCCAAGAATGGCAAGCGTCAGTTCGGCAGCCGGCCACTCAGGGTGGCTGAGAAGAGATAAGATGTCAGTAACGAAAGACTCCATTAACTGACGATTACCTTTTCCTGATTCTTCATCTTTTAGTGTAAACCTAATGTCACAAATTGTTGCTTTACATCACATTCTTAAAAATAGCTTTTTCAAATTCTAAGTTTATAAGGACTTGATCTCGTCCTTGGACAGGTTTTAATTGTAAGTGTAGAAGCACAATTTTCAGTGCTGGTCTGCAACTGAGACCCAAAATTAAGAGAATTAACTTGATTCACATTGGCATTATACTGCTATTTACTAAAAAAAAATTCTATTTTATAATATAAACAATTAATTTTTGATAATATATCACAACAAACACACACAGCTAGATAATCGTTTGGCGATTTAACTGTGTGTTTAAGCCAATATGAAAATCGATTGTAGGATATTTAGATGAGAGCTTGAGGCTGCAGGAACCCTAAACTTTTGGCCCTAACCTTAGTACTAACACTAACTTCAATTATAACCATAACCATAGTTCTAACACAAGAATTATTAGTCGGGGTCGATTTGTTTTCATGAATAACGTAAAAATATATATTAAGTAAAAGATAAATGTTTCAAACTAACTTAGCAAGAAGAGAAGACAGAAAGACAGAAGCAGTACGAACTACTTCAGCATATGCTGATGTATCATCCTAGAAAAACAGAACTATACTTTTCACAAAATATGCAAATTGCACATAATCATACCTACAATCTATAAACATATCAATACATAAATGCATTTTGTTTATATTCACTTGTAGTAATGCGACTGGATGATAAATGTGTTGAAGCGATATATAACAATATCAAAGAAAGAGCATTTAGTGACGCCTTTTACAAGTCAACTTTTAAGACCCAGTTTATATACAGTATATTGATATCGTATACAATCAACCTTCCTTCATACCAATAAAACAATACAGAGTAAAAAAATTAAACTTTATTGCACCAAAAAAATGATAATTATAACAAAACGTAAAACTAATAATGCTCAGTTATTAATTATTTTCAAGATCCTCAAAAATCTTTAAAAAATCATTGCAAACGTCAATAAAAATTTTATTTTGTTTTTGCAAACACAACACAATATATAAGACAGTACACAGGATTATTTCAGATGAACAATTTATAACTTACATTAGCATTGTTCTTTCTCAATCCAGAATTTAGCAATCTCTGCTCAGGACAAATAACTGACTGGAGTAATTTAAGACACAATGCTGTTGTCATTGATATCTCTCCCCCGGTGCGTAGTCTGAATAATCAACAAGAGCCAGTGAAATAAGCATTAAAAATACGAATTTTCTAAACTACAAGTGCTCAGTGTCATACTGTACAAGAATATATCAAGAAATTTTCAAGCATTCAATTGCAAGGGCTCTAATTAGCAGCATTTGAAAATGACTTGATCTATCTGAACAAGCTGCAGAAGTTACAAGTTGATTTATGCTTGGCTGCAAGTAAAAAGATTGCTGCGCCCTTTAATAAGATGATTAAATTATAACATCTATGTCTAAGACACAGTGGATATAATTTGATAACTCACACATTAAACCTGTATACTTTTTAAGGTACCGTGACTAATCAACCCCAAATACATCAACCCCACAAATCGTTTTACTCAATTCATTTAGTAACCATAACTCAAACCAACCCTAAACTTAACCCAAAATCTAATCCTAACCCTAACTTCAACCCTAAACTTAACCCTAACCCTTAGAACTAACAGTTCGATTTGACTGTTTACGACTGGGTAATGACATTAATATTACTATTATAATATAACTATCATAGTTATTATATTATATAATTTACGATAACTATTATATATTGTAAATCCATCATACGTGTATATGACTGAAGATATTCTACCTGTAGACATTGAGACGTTTCTTTGTAGCAGTGAGATGAGAGAAAGCTGATAGAATATCATCCTGTATCAACTGACGATGCTTGTCATATCTACTAAATATCTAAACAATAATATAATTGTGTCATTGACAACTCATTTAAAGACTTTTGGTCTATAACAGTTTGTCTACCAACATTTGGTCTACAGATATTTGCTCTACTACGAAATTAGGATTAGGGTTAGGGCTAGATTTACGGTTAGGGTTATCAATACGGTTAGAACTATGTATAAGATTAGGGTCAGAATAGACCAAATGCTGATAGACCAAATATCATTAGAGGTAGTGTCACAAAGCAAAATCCATAAACAAGTTGTTGTGGAGTCTAATATACTACTAGCAGATATTTATACAATCAGCAATATAAACAGTTATACAAACTCAAAGATCAACAAGAAAAACACTGAAATATTCAACATTGCCACAGATATTAATGACCACAAGGACCTCCAAATAATCCTATAAAGAATATGCGATAATTAAATCAAAAATTAATATTTTTTCACAAATTTTCATCAGTGTGTAGAATTTATCCCAAAAAATTTCACTTTGATCTCAATGCGTTCAAAAGTCATGAAGTAACAAAGAACATAAGTAGCCAAATAAACTTATTTCATTTATTTTTCATACAAACAAACGCAATGCTATGATACACAGACAATCAATACAACCATAAAGAATAGATTTAACAACAAGGAAATTTCCAGCAGTCACAAAACTACTTAAAAGATAAAACTCAATAATAATCCCGACAACAGTTAAACTTAAATTTACTCAATTTCATTCACAGTCATCTTTCCAATGAGCATTTAATTTAAAGAGAGAGATCTCTAGCTTACATTTGTGATTAGTTTAAGAGCAGCTCTCTGTAACTCTAACACATTGTCAGCAACAAATGTTGATATAGCCAAAGTGGACATCTGTACAAACAAATATGCATTTAATTTCAATTTAAATTTCATTCAAAATTTCAATAAATATAACATTGTTTTTAATTATTTACTAACTTATGATTAGTTTGGACTCAAACCACTGGTTCTAGGACAATTCGTCAACGGACAGTTCGACAATAACTATTTTTATAACGGATGATTCTTATAACTCCTAACCCTAACCTTAACCCTAAACCTAACCCTAATCCTATCTCTAAACACTTACTTCCAGTATAATAGTATCAGTGAGTTCCTGTATATCAACAAGTTCTGACAGTCTATTAACAAGACTAATAACTGTCTTATACAAAGCTGCAACATTATTGGTCAAATTTCTAGCCCCGCCCACATGACCTCTATTTGATGAGTGACCTATATTTCAATTCACAAAAAAAGAAAAAATGTCATTTTCCGTAAATTCGTAGTTTAGCTCAATGTTTAAATTATCATTCATAAGATAAGCTGAAAGTGCAATTACTAAATTAAGCGAATTGATAAAGAGTGCGGTAAGTTTGTGAATATTGCAAAATTGTGAATATTAAAATTGAACTAGATATTTCAGTGACAAATCAAGCATTCTAAACAACTCACTAATAATCTTCAATATAACAAGAGATAAAAATGAAATATAAAAATAAAGGATAAAAATAAATCTATAATAAGAGAGGAAGCCATATACAATCTATAAAGATTATACATAATCTTTATAGATTGCATAAAAAAATAAAAATGAATATTAGTAAATAGAAATAAATGAAGCTAATAAATAGAAAGTCTTCCACAAACCTCTCCTATCACTGTTGCGATACTTTGAAGCACCCAACCCACCACACAACACAGCAACATTAGAAACTTGAGTCTTAGTGACTGCCACCAGTCTATCAATAACTTCCTCCATGTACACTGTCTTAGGCATTTCGGGTGATGTCATCACTGACAGGCAAGCAAGGGCGGAGTCAAGTGATGGACGCAGGCGTGTTATGAAGATGGAGTGATCTATTGTACTGTCCGCTTCATCATCATCATCCTATGTATAAACAAGAAAGCGAACTAAGTAAAACACTGTAATAAATACATATAGAAATAAATATAAAATATGCTGTTGTACGCTTATTATACTGTAAACAATGATGTATGTTGTAAAAAATATTCCTAGTTACTTTGGGTTGCAGAGTAGCATTATTTTTGGCTGCAGAGTAATATTTATATAGGAAAAACAAAGAGATATGTGGATGAGGTGGCAGAGCTGTGTTATCTGTACATTATCTAAAGTGTAATTTACTTCAGTTTTCAACTTTAATTAACTACGTAAATTGACTTCTAACTAAAATTAGCATTCAGTTAAAATTATCATAGTTTAAATAGAATTATTTTTAACTAAACTAAAACTAATCTGAACTAAAATTACTTTTAAAATAATTTTAAAATTCTTTTGAAACTATTTTCAGTTAAAACTTGCGTATTCGCACAAAAAAGCTGAATATTAATTTTTAAAAATAATAAAATATTTACAAATCCTATCTTACCAAATCATCATCATCATCACGATTAACTGATACACTACGACATCCGTCTTTCATTATATGTTGTAAGACTGTTAAAACTTTAGTCAAAGTTGAAGAGAAGACCTAGTTGAAAAACAACACTCCAATCCAAAATCTGCATTTTTAAACTTTCAATCAGAAATTGCAACAATCTCATTTAAATACTTTGAATACAAAGAAATCAGTGACAAAACAAAATCTACACAGACAATAGTTTATCAACAGAGTGTTCACAACATTTAGTTAACTAACCCTAATCCTATCCCAAACAAAGTAATGACAACCATATGTCATGAATCGTATGTCGATGAACCATTTGTCGGCAAAAGTGTTGATACAAAATCATAGAAATCAATGAATGTATAGAAAAGATACCAAATGTGAAACTTAAATGTTGAAAGTACTTCGTCATATTCTATCTTGCGTTGTAGGATCAGTAGAAGGGGGGAGGGTTGATGACCACTTAATGACTAGTCAGTTGTAATCGGAATTTAAAAAATAAAATATTATTTCTATACTTTATTCCTTTATAATTCTTTTATTAACTTTCATTGCTTTCAAAAATAAATATTCTATCATTGTACAAATCAAAAACAAAGAAGAAATGAGTACAAACCATATTCATAAGTCCAGTTTCTCGCAATCTTTCCCCTTCGTTACACAGTTTAGATAAAAGTTCAGCGTCAATTAAACTTTCAGTATTCTCACTCCAAACCTCTGTGTCTTCTTCATTATCTTCAACAATTAAATAATAATATATATCTTAAATAAAAACAATATATATTGTGATATGACAATAAAATATAATTAAAATATAAATATAAATCTTAAAGATATATTCGGATGTAAAATCTCATTTTCATTTTAATGAAAATATGCTTTCGTGATATTCTTTGCAATAATTTTTTAATTTAAATCTGAATGCAATAATGATAATTATTAATTTTCATGACAATTGATAATTTCATTAACAAAGTGATGAACTGATGCAATTCAACGAAAGAATTTGTTTGTATATTAGTTATTTACTGTCACATCAGCACAAAAAGGGTATTTAGTTCCAATATTGACTGGGAATGCAGAAAGCAATTGACAAGCTGAAACCTACCTTGAAATCTACTATATAACTTTCATCTGTAAATGACACTGACATAGACAGCTTAATTGATATTTATGCGTATACTTATATGCAACTAAATTTAAATAATTGAATTATTTCAATAAATAAAGTCTAAGTTAAGATTATTAAAAAATACTTTGCAAAAATCACCCTACCATCATTCCATTCCATATCCCGCGTTGCATCTAGCAATTCTTCTATCGCGATATTAAATCTCGCTAACAACACAACGTTATCCCCTTGCGACACTCTATTTACAATCGTTCGTGATCTCGCGGTATCGCCCCGATTCAAAACGTTACCATTTAAAGCCACGGTATCAGAACCCCTCGACGCAATGTCATTCTTTATTCCCCGAGAATTAAGGATACCGGCATTTTCGGGTAATAAAAGCTCATCGCAACGCGTTAGCCCAATTGATACCGTTCTTATTGATCCATCTTTGTACGACATCGTAACGCGTTTAGTGTTCGTTTGAACAACGTTAACGGAAGATATATCGCAACGAAATAACGGTAAATCGCTATTAGAAGTCGGAAAGTCAATTAGATTCTTATCTATGGAGCTATCGCAATTATTTCTAATCATTACGGAATTATTTGAGTCCGTAAAATAAGACGATTCTGCAATATCGACTAAATTAGAATCAGGTCTAGATCGTGCAATTTTGTTGTTATTTAAAACGGAATTAGTTTTCTGAGAGTTATGATTAGAGAATTTACTTCGTTTATTTGATACATCATCGTCGTCATCGGATAAATAAGACGCTTCGCTGCTTACTTCGTAATCGCTATACTTAGCGGGCAGTCTAGAATGTTTCCTTTTTATTCTACTACTACTTGTAACGTTATAATCAGAGTTTAGACTTTGATCGGATACAGAGACTCTAGGTCGTTTATGATGATTGGTGGATGAATAGTGGGATGGAGAGTTGGATGAATGGATAGATGGAGAGTGAGACGAAGAGATGGATGAAGGGATGGATGAAGGATTAGTGAAGATGGATGTTTGAGTATGAGATAGAGAGTGCATTCTATGATTTCTTCCTAAATCAGAGCTCGGAGATGAATCTAATTAAAATATACAACAAGAGTAATTTTAACTTATCCTAATCTATATATATCTTTGATCAATACTGATAAAACAATAAACAGTTTCTATATTACGTTATAAATTTATATTACTTATAATAACTATAAAGTTATTACACTGTCTCCTATACACAGAGTAATTATAAGTGTTTATTTACTGCTAATCCATTATTTCGTAATTTCCATAGATTATAATCGATTAGATTATGTTTAAATCTATTTAAATTATAATTTATTAGATTATGTTTAAATCTACTATAATACAATAAAAATAATATTTTATAAATTTGAATTTATTATTGCTGCCTACAAAATTGGCAAGAGATGATTCTCAAAAGACACAAAACTTGATGAAGCTAAATCATTTATACATGACTCTTCTCAAGCTATTAAAAACCGTCTTCATAAAACAAATCACAAGAACAAACCAAACTGCCGAGTCAGTTTATTAAGCTTTAATTTCTCTCCCACTTCATTACTATCGATGATAATACGACAATCCATGAGCTATAAAAACGCAAATATAAAAAATAATAATTTGAATTGATGATTATTATATATACCAATAATGTCAATTATTAATCAATAAATAGATCTATATATGGAATATATTCCTTATTCAATCCTAATACTTAATAAATAAAATTACTAATACACAAAATAATTGTCATTTACTGTCTAACCGTTAAGTTGTTCAATATTCTTTGGCATAAACTTCTTAAATCTTTATCATTAAGATGAGAATAAAATGAAATAATGATGCTGACGATGATGATAAAAGTTGTCATCAAAATTAGTATTAGTGTAATAAAGATCTAATTAAAGGTTTAGGGTTAGAGTTAGATAATGGTCTTTACGAATTTTGACTTAATTTAAAATGAATCATTATATATAAAACTAATCATAATTCTTTGAAAGCAGAGCATTTTACTCATTGAGAATATGAACAGGCATTATCACGATAATCCAGCGAATAGTACAATTACAATCTATCACAATTATTTACGATATATATTTTCACTAACTTCAAATTGTGCAGCTTTCCTTTTGCGATCCATTATGCTCTAATCTATACAATTTTATCTATAAAAAGAGTTTATACAATTGATGAAATATTGATACTGAAAACGTGTGCATATAATTAAAATACGATAATATATACGCAAGCAAATTATCAATTATTTAAGAATCTGAATCTAGTCAACTGAAAATGCAAATTACATGACTCAAATTGCGCAACTTTCTGCATTATTTAAAATTTTAATTTCTCAACAATTACGAATTAATACGAAATCTCAGTTTCATTTACAAAGAGATAATAGGGCAACCGATCAAATAACGCGTGTAAAATATTTTTTTTAAATATATGACGAAATATTTTAAGTAACAAACAAATAACAATCTCAACACTATTACAAAAGATCATCGGATATTTAGATTGAAAATACAAAAAATCATCGTTGCTTTTTAGTATAATATAGTACAGTGCAGATCCACGGGCATTTCACAGAATTTATTCTCATTTTGTTAATATTAACATTTCGAATCTACCACTTAGATCCAGCGGATCCGGGTTCAAATACCGGTGAATCGTACATAAAAACTGTCACTCGCTGCATCCTTTAGCAAAATGAAAACTTTATTTTTAAGCGTCTCTCCAACTTTATAATGATAGCGTCGCTTTGGAAATAAAATAACCAAAAAGTACAGAAACAATTAATTTAACTGACACGAATATAAATATCTTCCCCTCTCTCCTAACTTAATATTAAACGCATTTATTTAACAATAAAATTAAAAATTATTTCTTTTATTTAAAAAATAAATTAATATTTTTTTTAATTTAAAGAACCGAGAAGCCTTTTTGCCAGTTTTGAGGCCCCCCGCTGATCCCTTCGGACTTTACAGCGGCCCCCCTATTATAATTAGAAAATTTATTCAGAATTACATTTTAGAGGATTTAGACGACAATTTGAAAGAGTTTGAGTTTGATTTTTGAGCAGAGAGGTATAAATTAACTCATATAAAAACTTATATAAATTAAAAAAGGGCACTGAATTTTTTAAAGGGCTTTCTTTTTCTGTCGTTTTAGAGTTTTTCGGAAAAAAACTTCTCGCACGCATTTGGCAAGAATTTTTGGCAACAAATTTAGCCACCAGTTGTTCAGCCAAAAATGTGGATAGAATTACCCATTTTTTTACAAGGTTTTAACAAAAAATTGCAGAAGCTTTTTGCCAAAAAAATACTATAACCGGACTCATTTTCTGGTTTTTAGCTAAAATTTGGCAACTTGGCAAGTTGGCAAGTGTTTTTTGGCAAGAAAATCTCATCCGGGCAAAGTTTTATCGAGGATTTGGCAAGAAGTTTTGGCATAAATTTTTGTCAAATAGCGCTAAATTTTAAAAATAAAGATTAAATTGAAAATTAAGAAATAAACGAAAGTATTTCTTCAAAAGAATGCATTTTTGGATGATATTCGATTTTATGTTTTTATTTCTATTCTGCCTAATTTCTGCCCGAGTACCGACGAGGGAAAATGAGGGTAATGACTCCAATATTTCTTATTGAGACCGGTTACACGAGGGATTTTTTGCGTTTTAACCGGACAAAATGCTTCCGGATAAAGTATTCCGTTAGGTTATGGTTAGAATTTGGGTTAAGGTTATGATAAGTTAGTTTAGATTGAGCTAGATTAATTTATTTCAGCTTTCAGAGCGCGACAACACTAATTTATTATGAGGGGGGGGGGGGGGTGGTGGCGGGATTGTGGGGTGTTATAAACCATTTTTCAACCCAATTCTTCCCGTTGATATAGTGAAAAAAGTCTGTTAATAAGGTTGTAATGTTGTTTTTGAGAAAAAACGTTACGTTGTGAAATATATATTTTTAAGCAAATTTTAATTGTGTGAACTAATTACAATTTAGCAACATTTAATTGGTCATGGAATGGCGTGTTATAATCGGATGTACTATTAAACAGTACCTCTTATCGTTATGTAGTTAATAGATATCATATAACTCGTATGCATAAATATATGCGTATATATCGGACATTCTTCCTTAACAAGGCTTGTTAGAGAAGTGGTTAGAACCCTGGACTCAAATAGATCCAGGTTCGAATCCCAGAAAGCTTAATTTTTTCTATTACTAGTAAGTGTATCAATTTTTCGATTATTTTTCTAACTTGTTGCATCCATTAATAAGACGCTTAAGTTGACAGCTATGTCGGAGGCATCATTGTAATCCGTGACATTAAACTTAACATTTTGTTCACAGCCCTTACACAAAGCATCAATTTTCTCGTGATCGGTGACTGGGGTGGAATTCCTAGCTCTCCGTACACGACGGCAATAGAGAAAGCGATAGCACGACAGATGGGCAGATTTGCTGACGATCATGGCGTGCAGTTTGTGCTAGCGCTGGGTGACAACTTCTACTATAATGGAGTGAGAAGTATTGATGATCCACGATTCCAGGTTTTGTTTTCCATGTAACAGTTCTTGATTCTCTGTAAGGAGGTTCAGTGATAGCTAGTCTACAGACATTAAGTCTACAGACATTAAGTCTATTAATATTTGGTCTACCTTACTCTTAGCCTTAATGTTGTAGTAGATCAGATGTAGGTAGAGCAGATATCGGTAGACCAAATGTCGGCCGACCAGATGTCGGTAGACCAAATGTTGTTAGATTTAGTGTTGTAGACCAAAGGTCTGTAGACAAATTATCCTGAAAACTCTTTTCGGTAGCAAGTCAAGTTATGTATATAATTATCGATATATCGGACTATTATATCGATATATGTGACTATTAATTTTTAGGATTAAAGTTAGGGTTAGCTGGAGATATCGTTTATATAATATCGTAATATATGATGGTAAACTAGAAGAGATACAGTGTGAACTGAATGTACAAGTGATGCAATAGATTAATCAGTGAATATTTAATTTAACGCTTTTCCTAGTTAGCATACATCCATTATTATATAAAAATAGTAAACACAAACAGTGCATATTCGTGATCAATTTACAGAGCCCTTTTTAACAGGTTAGGCTATTAAATATTCCTATGCATAATACAGGAAACTTATGAGGCAGTTTTCTCAGAGAAGTCTCTTTCTGTTGACTGGTACTTGCTCGCTGGCAATCATGATCACAGGGGCAATGTGTCAGCTCAAATAGAATACAGTCATTGGGAGAAAAGATGGTACATTTATTTAATAAATTGATGAGTTTGTTAATAGTTATTTACCAATTTGGTATCTTTATTTTTAAGTCTTTTTCGCAATGGTTTTTGTTGCTACTGGCGGTAGTTATTATTTTGAGCAGTTACTGTTGTTGATTGCTATTCTTACTAGCTGTAATTATTTCTTTCATACAATTTTTGAGTGTTATTATCACTAGCTGTCATGAACTTATGTTGCTATCATAGATTATAAATGAGTTAGCACTACTAACTCATTTATTACGGCATCATTAATGACTAATTAATTACAGGTGTAATCTGTTAGGACAACCTGTATTTAATTACTTAATTAATCTAATTAACTAAATAGTTACAGGCTTTATAAGTTATTACTGTTATACTATTATTGATGGCTATTGTTACTAGCTGTAATTCTGACTTTTATTTTTGTAACTGCATCTCAGTTATTTATTATATACTTATTTTTATTGTTTAAACTTTGTTAATTTTTCGCGGGCTTGTATATTTTATAGGAATTTCCCCGACTATTATTACACGCTACACTTTGTTCTGCCATTGAGTGGAACTAAGATCGACATACTGATGATTGACACTGTGCTCTTATGCGGCAATTCAGATCATGACTTTCTCAACGAGCAGCCACAGGGCCCAGAGAATGAGCAAGTGGCTGAGAGGCAGTGGATGTGGATTGAAATGCAGCTGAGAAACAGCAAGTATGGGATTCAAAGTTTATTGGTCCAATTGTTGAAGTAAATGTGTGATAATGGGAATAATGTGTACTAGCTGTTCTATGGGATGCAACAAGAATATTATTTAGTATAAGTCTATTTATATAGCATTGGGGGTGTTTGCTATTCATGCAAATTTTAATAATATTGTAATTACATATTAATAATGTGAGCCATCAGTGCTTGATGTCTCAAAGTTAACTGAGACAATATAAAAGTGTTGTGGTACAAATGCAATACCATTTGACATTGCAAATTAAACACTAATGTCTGCAGCTCAAAGTTACTTTGGGATGCAGCCCTTTCTTACGTACAGAATTCTTATGTGCCTCTTCTTATTCTTATGTTGATGTCTTACTCTTATATTATTTCATTGTTATTATACAGCCTATTCGAAAGGATATTAAAGTATATAGTTTGCAAAATTTGATTTATTTGTAAAATGTAAGCGTTTTATGCAGGGCAGAGTATTTACTGGTAGCTGGACACTATCCTGTGTTGAGTATCGGTAGACATGGACCTACAAAGTGTCTCTCGCATCGTCTTATGACTTTACTGCACAAGTATTCAGTATCGGCTTATCTTTGTGGGCACGATCATAATCTACAGGTATAATATAATTGTTATAAATTATATCTTATATGTAGCTGTTGATTTAAATTACTAAAGGGTGCGGTGAGTTAAGAAAATATTGTGCTGAAGGAGATTTGAATACGAAAGCTGCTGGTTTTAAGTCCAGCACGGTATTCCTCTTGATTAACGATGATATAGTGTTGATAAAAAAAATCAATTTTTAGCTGTTAATATGTTAAAAGATCGTAAGATTATTTCAAATGCATATTGTGTAATTTCATATCTACAGTATATAATGTAGATACTGTATAAATACTGACTATATCCTTTAGGTACAGTATAGGTTCATTAATGATTATTAATTTATGATATCACAAGACTGTTGTCAAAACCATGAAATAAATATTTTATTGTCATTAAGTGTCTCATTCATTTTATGATCTTTATTCCGCTTAAAACATTATATTGTCCATTGTTTTTGACTTCAAAACTTACTGTACTTCTACACAGCACCTGGAGCACACAGCTTACAATCATACTGTTCAGTATTTTCTCTCTGGTGCCGCAAACTTTATCGACAACTCAAAACGTCACGTGCATGACGTGCCTCAAAATTCGTCCATTTTCTTCTGGGCTGATTGGCAGAGTTTTGGGGGGTTTGGTTTTGCTAAAATTACCGCTCAAGAAATGCTCTTTTCATTCTTTGACTCGTCTAAGAATTTGCTACATTCTAAGGCGATATTTCCGCGTAAACTATAAGTGGTTGGCATCACGATTGAACGCTTAAAATTTTCTTCATTTTCTTAAGGACTTATAAAAAGTTAAAGAAAAATGGAAACCACATGGCTCCAAGTAATATTAATAAGATTACAGTCTATGATTTAAACTTTTTGGTTTTTAATATTAGAATTAATTTTATTCTAGTATTATGATTTAGTATTGTTTAGTATTATTTATTGATTTGTATTCCAGTTGTGTTCATTTTTATATTGTCATTTTGCTTTTTTAGTATTTAAATACTTTTATTAAGATTAATGCTTCTAATTAACAGTGTGTTTGCAATATTTTATATTTTCTACGGTATTTTACAATTATTCAATCATATCTAGTGCGAAATGTATGGTTTTTATTTATTAATATGACAATAAATGTATTTATTTTAATATTAAGAGATATATTTAGTATTCTGAGGCTTACTTAACTTAATTTAAGAGTAAAAATAAAGTCATTACTGCTTCGTGATCATTATAATGCAATAGCCTCTATATTTGTTAGAAGAATATTTACCACTAAACTGAAACCTTATGTTTACAGAATTAATATTGGCAGAGTTAATGTCATTTGAGGACTCTCCCTTTATACTCTGATAGTATCTAAATCATGAGACCTGGGGTTCTTAACCTTTCTCAATGGTGACACAAAAGTATCACACAATGCTTGAGTTGGGACCCTGGGTATTTTTTATCGCATGACCAACATTGGTCAGCGTCTAAACACTTGTTCCCATAACTAGTACTTTCGTTAGAATATGTGGTATAGTGTGTGATATTTGTGTGTAGTGAAATTAAATCTGCAGACAACCGTGAAATTTACCAAAGTTATGACAAAAGGCAGCTTTAAATAGATTTGTCATTTGTGATGACTGAAATGAGTGTCTGTTGCCTTCTTGTGAGCCCCTTAAATTTCCAGACGACCTCTAAAGGGACTGCGACCCACAGCTTGACAACAGTTGATACTGTTATACATATGATATCATTTTTTATGACCAGTCAGTTGAAGTGATAGATAAAGAGATGGACAGATCAGCAGACATAAAAATATAGAGCCATGTGAAAGGTCTTTTCTATAATTAGTGTTTTATTCTGTCATTTATTCATGCAGATATACTATGTTTTTTAGTCAATTTTTTCATAGCTAGTAATTTTTTTTCATTTAAAAATTATGAGTTGATAACAAATAAACTGTCAGCTTTAAATTTTTTTTCACTTCAAATGATACTCGATGCTGTAATTAAATATTGTTGAAAGTACAGTAGTTAACTTTTGGACATGGTAACTCTCTCATTCGCCTGCTTATAATCATGTACATTTTAGTTAAGTGCATTGAAATATTTGAAATTCTAGCTTAATGCTACACTTTATATTATATTGGTGAGATGTTTTATCAGATAAGATATTGTATTGTGGGTATTTTTAATCGCTCTATTGATAGCCAGAGCAATAAATTTGCCAGATTTTAAACTAAGTACTGTGAATAAGGAACACATTTCAGTGATGCTGTATAGAGTCTTTGTTTCGTATTGGACTTGATATGTTTTGTGTTACAAATCTTATTGAGTTTTGTCATTTAGTGTGAAATAAATGAAAAATGTTTACTTATTTTTAAAGTAAGTAAAAACTTATTGTAAACTAAGTAAAACCATGTTGAAAAACTAGTAATATACTAGTCTTTTCAACATGGCCATTGCATATATATAAGAAATTTATGCTTAGGTGGCTTATTTTTGGGTAAACTGACAAAATGGACCCGGACAAAATGGCTATGGCCATTTTGGCCTGGGACAAAATGGACACGGACAAAATGGCTATAAAAGGGGACAAAATGGACATCAATAAAAAAACAGTTCGTTATTGTATGAGTACTAGTCTATTCATGCAAAATCTGCTCAAAATGGACATCAAGAAAAGAAATAGTTTGCTATTGTAAGAGTAACAGTCTATTCAAGGAAAAATCTGCTCACAAGCAAAATCTCCACAAGCAATATCGGCTTTGATGTCTGCTCAAAATGGATATCAAGAAAAGAAATAGTTTGCTGTTGTAAGAGTAACATGTTCAGCAGTCTATTCAAGCAAAAATCTGCTCAAAATGACTACTAAAAAGACTATTTAAGCAAAATCTGCTCACTATTGCTATATATAATACACAATTGTTTTAAGTAAATTAATAGTCTATTAAAATTTTCTTTTACAAGTTATTTAATTTTACAAATTTTGTATACATGGAAGTTAAAATTTTGTCAAGCAATAAAGAGGAAATGAAGATTTGTGTAGATGGTTTTATGTATACAAAGAAACACACGGGAACGAGGCAAATAACTTGGCGATGTTCTCTACGTGGATCTCAGAAATGTAAAGGTTGCATAAAAACCGATTTAGAAATAAAACAACGTTTAAGTTGAACATTTTTTACTCTTACAATAATAAACAATTTTTTTTCTTACTATACTATGATGTCCATTTTGTCCTCTTTTATAGCCATTTTGTCCGTGTCCATTTTTGTCCTAGGATAAAATGGCCATGTCCATTTTGTCCGTGGCCATTTTGACCTGGAATCTATTTTTGTAATCTTAATATGTAATAGACTTTTACGATGTATTCTTGTCATAGTTTTATTTTAATCATTGCTTAAAGTTATTTTCTATTGCATTTGTGTTTTTGTATTAAATTAATTTTTTCATGTTTTCAGATTTTTAAAGTTTAAACTAGACTTTTTTAACTTATTACAAATTCTGATATAAGACGAAGTACAATGTTTAGCATTCTATTAATTTATATAGATATCAAATTTATTGACATTTTTCTGATGAATTTTTATGGTAGGGGCCTAATTAAGTGTATTTCAAATTTTCAACCATAGCTACATGAAATATTGATATTGATTCATCCACTGAAATATACAGTTTTAATAAGTTTTGATTATTATTGTTCTTTATAAAAAAAAATCAATTATATTTCAATGAAAGAGAGTATGATTAAGAAAATTATTGGTAAAACATTAAGTATATTATTTGTAAATTAGAGCTAGGCCTATATGTGTTATAGCTTGTGCTTTTATTTAAATATTTCATACCATCCCCTTCCTATTTTCTGTCAAAGATAATCTGTGCTAAATTTGGATCCTCTCCTTCTGTTTTCATATTCAAATAAATTTAAAATTGGGAAAAATTATCAAAAATCATTTTATGCTATTATCTGTGATATGTCATACAGGCCTATATTTGTATTTGTACATATTTTCATCAAATGTAATATAACAACAAACATTGCATGATAATACTACTGCAATTAATTAGTGTTGCATAACTCAACGCATCAGTCAGTTAACATAACTCAAATATTGCAAGATGATATGTAATGAAACATTTAGTCATGAACGTTATATCACACATTCATAACTCAGTAACCTGATAACTTAACTCTAATATTAGGGTCAAGTTATCACAACTACAGTTTGCATCACAATGGGCCGAGTAAAGGGAACTTGGCCTCTTCGATTTCTGCTCCGCAACAGCAGCACATGCATCGGCAACAGTTGCGTAACTTTCGACCAGCCACTGTTAGAAAGTCCAGTTGAGGCATATCAGTTTTGTAGCCAAGATTTGTTATTGTTTTGTAGCGCTCCCATAAGAACTTCCTGTATCAATAATAACAAGAAAGTATTCTTTAAAAATACCAAAAATGACTGTCTAGTAATAGCCTAACATTAATTTATTCTGTCTTGATTATAAGCTGAATCTATTGGTTAACTAGAACTGAGACAAAACTTGGTTAACTAGACTTATAATTCTGCAGAAAATTAAAAACTGAACACAATTTAGTGATAAAAATTGATTGTTGTCTAGATGGGTGTAAACACTTAACAATGCAGAATTTACAGTGGACTTGGAATGCATAGAGTCCAGGCGTTCGGACATTAAATGAAATGTTAAAAAGGCATTATTTTGTCTGAAAATTTATCATTGTGATGGTCACGGGTCTTTAAGTTGTGCCTCTTTGCAAATGTAGTAAAGATGCACTTTACTATAAAATTTTATTGAGAAACAATAACATTTATTTGTAAATTTGCTTAGTATACCAAACATCTTATTCATACCGCTCAGTTTCTACTACACAGGTAAAAGCTATAATCACAACAATGGTGATAATGATGACTGTGATGATAATCTGCATTGGATGACTGCTTGCAGTGTCTGCTGGTTGCAAATCGCTGACAACAGGAGCAACACTGCCAAGTTGTATGTCTGCAACACCAAGCAACACCACATTCCAATGTTATCAGAAAAAGCTCCACAAGATAAATGTCTATTATGCCTAAAATCATATTATGCCTAAAATCATAGACAATACTAGGAGTGTGCAGCATTGCAGATGCTGTCGTCTTCCAAGATTAAACAAATTACATGGCGACGCATCTCTGAAAAAGCAATAAAGACTAATATATTAGAAAAGTGCATTGTTTAAAAGACAAATTTGTCTTTTTGGTTGGAGATTGCTTCAAAAGCAGCAGTACTGTTCAACAGTTGACCTCCACACACTCTTTCTACTAGTGTAATGAATTTATATTTGTCTGGTGTTTGCGATAGGTAAAAGAAAGCGTCGCATTCAATGAACAATGGAAATTTTCATCTCGCTGAGAAAAAATGTATTTTTAACACGTATTTTTAGGAAAAATTTGTTGACAATAAAAGAAGAACGTTCGATGAACAGAATATAAGCTAGGTTTCATGAGCTTCTATAATACAGTCGAAAATATAGTAAAATCTTCTATAGATATTCTAAACTAGTATCCGAAAAAACAAAGAAGTTACTTTATCGTTGTTTTTTAGATCTTAATCATGTAATCATCATTGATATAATATTTGCCACGGGCCAGTACATCTATAACGTTATAAGTATCTATTATAATAGTTTGACAAATCAATCAAATCTACATACTTTCGCATAATACTCCAGTATATCCTATAGCACAGGAGCAGTAGAAACCAAGTTTAGATATTTGACTGATCACGCATTGTCCACCATTTAAACATGGAGCCCTATTGCATTCAGAGCCATCTGCAATGTATATACACAGCATCTAGAAATAACATTATGTCATAATGACTATGATCTAAAGAATAAGCTATCACTATCTATCTGTGAACATTATAAGCATCTTACTGCTTTTCAAATTAAATAAGAAATAAAATCTATTACCGGGTACAATAAGAAATTAAAAAATTATAAAATAATCTTTCAGTGGGGATTTTAGCCATATATATATCTACTGTAGGAAACCTAGGTATCTTGAGCTTGAAACAAAATAAAAATTCAAATGCTTGATTCAAGCAATAAAATATTAGATTTTCTGATGAAAAATTTAAATGCTTATAATATAGATGCCAACAAATGTTTTGGAAATTTTTATAGTAAGTATGGTGGAAGGTGATAATTATTAAATGTTTTTTCTATTTTGCAGTATATCACTGCAAACTGTTTTTAACACAAAATCATTGCATGTGAATTTTGGCACCTTTCAGATTTAAGTAGCAAATGCTAAAAACTTTTTTTAAAGTTAAATTCATAAAAACATGGGTCCTGTTTAATTTTTTTTATTGAACTCAGTATGAACTCAGAGGATCAGTAGACTGTTAGCATTTAATTAACGAGATTATCTCGGCGAGACCCTGAAAGTGAAATTTAATTGATTTCTAGATTAGAAGACTTTTCAGCAACTCAAATAAATTATGCACATTTTGTAGCAATTAATAATTATAAATCAATTACAGCGTGTTAAATTTTTAAAAATCTGAAAATGTTAACTCTTTTAAAATAAATTTCGTTTGTTAACTAGAAATGACTTTGATTAATAGCAGTTTTTAACATAAAAATGCATTATAGATTATCATTGATTTATGCCCTAAGTACTAAAGTATTAAAATAACATTAATTTTGTAGATCTCCATTGCAAGCATTGATTTAATGTCGTGGGACAAATAAAGTGTAATAAATCTAGAAATTGATGCTAAGCGTGCAATGGTCTATACTAGAGATCAATAAAAATCTTTATTTTTAGTTCAAGTTACAAAAAATCAATTTAAACATAAATGTTTACAAGAAATTTGATTTCATAAGTGCATACATTTACATAAGCCTATGTATGCAATGTATCTTCATTTCAAGCAGTAATTTAATACCTTGGGACAAATAAAGTTGTTAATAAATCAATAAATTGATTAATTTATGTTTTGTAATATGCAATGCAAAACTAAGACTAAAGATCAATAAAATCGTTGTTAGTAATAATTATTCTATCTACAAAAAATCTAAACATAATTTAAAGATAACAATTTAGAAGTATTTTGTCTATAGGTGCGGCGTATACATTTTAAGAATGAGCCTATACATGCTGCAGGTCTACACGATAATTTAAATTAATCTTTTAATAATTATTGCAGTAACTGCATGGTTTTCTTATACAGATAAATTAAACATTTTTTTATACGTCTATTTTGTAAATAACAAACTCAATCCGACCAAACTGACAGAGATCTCCATAATACCCCGAATTACAGTAACATTTGTACGTTTTCCCATTTGACGAGCATTGTCCCATATTCAAACATGGATTCCTGTCGCACGAGACCCCTGCCACTGAGGGTGTGTTGCCACTGCTTTGCTGAAGGGTTTTATCCACTGCGGTACGGTCGGAGTCGAAGTAGCCCGCTGGCGGAGGATCATACACGATGGTATCGGAGCCGGACTGTCGACGGATTCTGTAAACTAAACCTTTTCGAAGTTGCCCGGTATCCGATGTAGTATAAAATCTGTGTGATAGATCGAGCGAATGGCATAGATGAGATAAAATGACAAGATGAAAGAAAGTAAGGAATGAAGATAATCCTGAAAGCTGAGACATTTCTGTCGTAGTTTGTGAATTATTTCAATACACTGTCATCAGTAATTAAATTTAATCGAAATTACGTTTTAGGTTTATTACGGCCACGGCCTGCTATAGGTTTCAGAAGAAAATATTTCCGGCAAGTCCATAGAGCTCTTATCTCAGAGATTTGACATTGTCTGCACTCTGCAGCTCATTAAACCTTTAATATATAATATTAAAAGTACGAATTATAGTAATACTATTTTGTTAATAAAATGAATATTTTTACTGAGTGCTGAATTTAGAGAAACATAAGCCAAGAAATTTATTTTATATTTGACTGGACTTATTTGAAACTAAATCGATGACGTTGGCCTGTGAAAGAATTTCTGGTAAAATCAACAAGCTATTAAATATCAGACCCAGAATTTAATAAAAGTCGACGCCCTTTATAAACTACATTAAAGCCTAAAGACTGATATTGTATAAAAATGCACATCTGCATGGTACATTTATAATTATCATGCTTTTGTATTTATTCAGCATTTAATTAGCTGGTACATTTTTAGTACCTTGTTTCAAATCACACGCTGTATGAGTACTAAGTATGTTAGAAATAATTACTATTAAATATAGTAATTACTATTAAATATAGTAATTAAATAAAATGGATTTTTTGACAATTTTGTAATTTTTGGTCATTCTGCTTCAGCGCTTTAATTGCCGCGAAGTATATTGGTTGGTTCGACCCCTCTCCCTCCATTTCTACTACTTAATTCCATCACATCCCTTTTTAAAACGCACCGGGGGTCGACTTTTGTCTCCTTCCCCCCAGTTCATGTTCTGGGGTTATTAGCTAATGATATCTGATTAAATTCAAAAACAATTAAGTTATAAATAAATCTTGAGTAAAAGACATTTTATTCCTACTTTCACATTTTCTCAGTTTTAAATCACATTAACAATAAATTAAATGAATAAATTATAAGCTATAATAGAAAACTATTTTTGTTAGCATTTGTTTTGTATACAAACTGCGTCTCACATAATTTTAAACTAGTGCTTGTGTGGTTATATGTTTTGTAATATGTTGTGACTGAATTATTATTATTATTGGTTATAATTTAATTTATCACTGTATTTTTGTGACAGAGTTGTTTATTGTATGGTGCATTGGTAAATATCAATTGCAGTTACTACGGTTATTGAACTTAAGGAGTCTAACACATAAATAATGTATACGTTTGAAAATCACCTAACTATTTAAAACAAACAGTGAGTCTAATTATTACTAACAGATTTTTCTTTAGTATTTTTAGGACAGATAGGCCTACCTGCATTTAGCTTAGCTATATTTTAGCTTTGATGGATAGTTTCAACTTATCATCGAGTACAACTGTTAGAGTACAATTTATCAGTGAGTGCAAATGTTAAGAGTTCAGAGTTCTTTGTTTGCTCAGGACTTTTCAAATTGTTCAAACCTTTGTTGACCGCCTGTCAGTTTAGGCCAACTCAGTGGCGTAACTGTCTGACCACAGGCCCCACAGTAAGTTTTTGTATTAAATTAATGCCAAGTGATAGCTTAAAGATGAACATGTCTTTAAGTTCAGAATTTCAAATTTCGGGATTTTTCTCCCAGAAAATACCAGTTTCGACCGTGATGACCTTTTATTTTTTTATGTTGTTTTAGTCATTACTCCATTTTTTGGCAGACTTTCAGCACATAAGCTTACCTACAATTACAGGTCTAATTGACTGTAACTAGCCTGATAATTTCTCACATTTTTTTTGGTCCCCCAACGCACCCCCGCTGTATTGCTGTAGCTGCTATATGTATACCACGGTAGTTACGCCACTGGGCCAACGAACTGAACACTACCATTGATCATTGTCATTGATCAAATGTCATTGATCAACAGTTACTGTCATTGATCATTGATGTTGGATATATGTTACATTTTGTAATTCGGTCATTGAATTTTAAGTACTGGCAGTGCCGGTGTAACAAAATATTTCTTCCCCCAAAAAATTTTTCCCCCGGAAAAAATGTTTCTTCCGGGGGCAATTTTATAACCTAACCCTAATGCACAAACCGATTAAGTAGATTATAATGAAATTGCAGGTGGGGGAAGTAATATTTTTTCGGGGGGGGGAAGAAAATCTATCAAAATATATCTTCCCCGGAAGATATATTTTAAAATATTGTTTCCTGAGGGGAAGATTTGTATAGGGGAAGAAATATTTTGCTATACCAGCTTTAGGCATAAACGATATAGGCGGCTGCCTAGAGCGACATTTTGAATGGGCGACAAATCCAGGTAAATTATAAAAAAGTAACAGAAAAGAAGCTTTCCAAAAGATTAATGTATTGAATGAATTAAAGTGCATAGCAAGTGGATGCATATGTAAGAGATTCTCTTCAGTGGAATGCTAATCCATCTACATTCATGGGGGGGGGGGGGGGATGAAGGG